>CALNHX010004222.1:0-132179 GCA_940337035.1 Agriotes lineatus | reverse complement strand
GTCCATTATGTCCCTAACGTCCTTAACGTCCCAGGCGTCCTAGATGTCCCATATGTCCCTAACGTCTCAGACGTCCCAGACGTCCTGAATGTCCCATATGTCCCTAACGTCCTTGACGTCTTAGATGTCCTATATGTCCCTAACGTCCCAGACGTCCTAGATGTCCCATGTGTCCCTAACGTCCCAGACGTCTCAGACGTCCTAGGTGTCCCATATGTCCGTAACGTCCTTGACGTCCCAGACGTCCTAGATGTCCCATATATCCCTAACGTCCCAGACGTCCCAGATGTCCCATTTGTCCCTAACGTCCCAGACGTCCCAGATGTCCCATATGTCCCATATGTCGGTACCGTTCCCGACGTTTAGGTTGTTTCATATGTCCCAAACGTCCCAGACGTCCAAGATGTCCCATATGTCTCTAACGTCCCAGACGTCCCAGATGTCCCAGACGTCCCATGTGTCCCATATGTCCCTAACGTCTCAGGCGTCCTAGATGTCCCATATGTCCCTAACGTCCCAGACGTCCCAGACGTCCCATGTGTCCCATATGTCCCTAACGTCTCAGGCGTCCTAGATGTCCCATATGTCCCTAACGTCCCAGACGTCCCAGACGTCCTAGATGTCCCATATGTCCCTAACGTCCTTGACGTCCCAGACGTCCCATGTGGCCCTAACGTCCCAGACGTCTCAGATGTCCCAGATGTCTCATACGTCCCTAACGTCCCAGACGTCCCAGACGTCCCATGTGTCCCTTATGTCCCTAACGTCCCAGGCGTCCTAAATGTCCCATATGTCCTTAACGTCCCAGACGTCCCAGACGTCCTAGATGTCCCAAATATCTCTAACGTCCCAGACGTCTCAGATGCCCCATGTGTTTCATACGTCCCTAACGTCCCAGACGAACTAGATGTCCTATATGTCCCTAACGTCCCAGACGTCCCAGATGTCCCATATGTCCCTAACGTCCCAGACGTCTTAGATGTCCCATACGTCCCTAACGTCCCAGACGTCCTAGATGTCCCATATGTCTCTAACGTCCCAGACGTCCTAAATGTCCTATATGTCCCTAACGTCCAAGACGTCCCAGACGTCCTAGATGTTCCATATGTCCCTAACGTCCCAGACGTCCCAGAAGTTCCATATGTCCTTATCGTCTCAGACGTCCCAGACGTCCCAGATATCCCAGACTTCCTAAACGTCTCAGATGTCTTAGATGTTCCATGTGTCTCTAACGTCCCAGACGTCTTAGATGTCCTATAAATTCCTAACGTCCCAGACGTCCCAGATTTCCCATATGTCCTTAACGTCCCATACGTCCCAAATGCCCCATATGTCCCTAACGTCCCAGACGTCCCAGACGTCCCATGTGTCCCATATATCCCTAACGTCCCAGGCGTCCTAGATGTCCCATATGTCCCTAACGTCTCAGACGTCCCAGACGTCCTGAATGTCCCATATGTCCCTAACGTCCTTGACGTCCCAGATGTCCTGGATGTCCCATATATCCCTAACGTCCCAGTTGTCCCATGTGCCCCTAACGTCCCAGTAGTCCTAGATGTCCAATATGTCCCTAACGTCCCAGACGTCCCAGGTTTCCCATATGTCCCATATGTCCCTAACGTCCCAGACGTCTTAAAAGTCCCATATGTCCCTAACGCCTCAGACGTCCTAGTTGTCCCACATGTCCCTAACATGCCAGACGTCCCAGACTTCCCATATGTCCCTAACGTCCCAGACGTCCCAGATGTCCCATATGTCCCATATGTCGATATCATCCCAGACGTCCTAGATGTTCCATATGTCCCTAATGTCTCAGACGTCCTAGATGTCCCATATGTCTCTAACAACCCAGACGTCCCAGATGTGCCATTTGTCCTTAACGTCCCAGACGTGCTAGATGTCCCATAAGTCCCTAACGTCCCAGTCGTCCTAGATGTCCCATTTGTCCCTAACGTCCCAGACGTCTCAAATGTCCCATATGTCCCATATGTCCCTAACGTTCCAGACGTCCTAGATGTCATATATGTCCCTAACGTCCCAGACGTCCCAGATGTCCCATATGTTCCTAACGTCCCAGACGTCCCAGATGTCCCATATGTCCGATATGTCCCTAACGTCCCAGACGTCCTAGATGTCCCATATGTCCCTAACGTCCCAGACGTCTTAGAAGTCCCATATGTCCTTAACGTCCCAGACGTCCTAGCTGTCCCGTATGTCCCTAACGTCCTTGACGTCCCAGACGTCCTAGATGTCCCATATATCCCTAACGTCTCAGACGTCTTAGAAGTCCCATATGTCCCTAACGTCTCAGACGTCCTAGATGTCCCATATGTCCCTAACATCCCAGACGTTCCAGATCTCCCATATGTTCCTAACGTCCCATACGTCCCAGATGTCCCATTTGTCCCATATGTCCCTAACGTCCCAGACGTCCAAGATGTCCTATATATTCCTAACGTCCCAGACGTCCCAGATATCCCAGACTTTCCAAACGTCACAAACGTCTCAGATGTCTTGGATGTTTCATGTGTCTCTAACGTCCCAGACGTCCTAGATGTCCTATATATCCCTAACGTCCCAGACGTCCCAGATTTCCCATATGTCCCTAGCGTCCCATACGTCCCAAATTCCCCATATGTCCCTAACGTCCCAGACGTCCCAGACGTCCCATGTGTCCTATATATCCCTAACGTCCCAGGCGTCCTAGATGTCCCATATGTCCCTAACGTCTCAGACGTCCCAGACGTCCTGGATGTCCCATATGTCCCTAACGTCCTTGACGTCCCAGACGTCCTAGATGTCCCATATATCCCTAACGTCCCAGATGTCCCGGGTTTCCCACATGTCTCATATGTCCCTAACGTCCCAGACGTCTTAGAAGTCCCATATGTCCCTAACGTCTCAGACGTCCTAGATATCCCACATGTCCCTAACATGCCAGACGTCCCAGATTTCCCATATGTCCCTAACGTCCCAGACGTCCCAGATGTCCCATATGTCCCATATGTCGATAACATCCCAGACGTCCTAGATGTTCCATATGTCCCTAACGTCTCAGACGTCCTAGATGTCCCATATGTCTCTAACAACCCAGACGTCCCAGATGTGCCATTTGTCCTTAACGTCCCAGACGTGCTAGATGTCCCATAAGTCCCTAACGTCCCAGTCGTCCTAGATGTCCCATTTGTCCCTAACGTCCCAGACGTCTCAAATGTCCCATATGTCCCATATGTCCCTAACGTCTCAGACGTCCTAGATGTCCCACATGTCCCTAACATGCCAGACGTCCCAGATTTCCCATATGTCCCTAACGTCCCAGACGTCCCAGATGTCCCATATGTCCCATATGTCGATAACATCCCAGACGTCCTAGATGTTCCATATGTCCCTAACGTCTCAGACGTCCTAGATGTCCCATATGTCTCTAACAACCCAGACGTCCCAGATGTGCCATTTGTCCTTAACGTCCCAGACGTGCTAGATGTCCCATAAGTCCCTAACGCCCCAGTCGTCCTAGATGTCCCATTTGTCCCTAACGTCCCAGACGTCTCAAATGTCCCATATGTCCCATATGTCCCTAACGTTCCAGACGTCCTAGATGTCATATATGTCCCTAACGTCCCAGACGTCCCAGATGTCCCATATGTTCCTAACGTCCCAGACGTCCCAGATGTCCCATATGTCCGATATGTCCCTAACGTCCCAGACGTCCTAGATGTCCCATATGTCCCTAACGTCCCAGACGTCTTAGAAGTCCCATATGTCCTTAACGTCCCAGACGTCCTAGCTGTCCCGTATGTCCCTAACGTCCTTAACGTCCCAGACGTCCTAGATGTCCCATATGTCCGATATGTCCCTAACGTCCCAGACGTCCTAGATGTCCCATATGTCCCTAACGTCCCAGACGTCTTAGAAGTCCCATATGTCCTTAACGTCCCAGACGTCCTAGCTGTCCCGTATGTCCCTAACGTCCTTAACGTCCCAGACGTCCTAGATGTCCCATATATCCCTAACGTCTCAGACGTCTTAGAAGTCCCATATGTCCCTAACGTCTCAGACGCCCTAGATGTCCCATATGTCCCTAACATCCCAGACGTTCCAGATCTCCCATATGTTCCTAACGTCCCAGACGTCCCAGACGTCCCATGTGTCCTATATGTCCCTAACGTCCCAGGCGTCCTAGATGTCCCATATGTCCCTAACGTCTCAGACGTCCCAGACGTCCTGGATGTCCCATATGTCCCTAACGTCCTTGACGTCCCAGACGTCCTAGATGTCCCATATGTCCCTAACGTCCCAGATGTCCCGGGTTTCCCATATGTCTCATATGTCCCTAACGTCCCAGACGTCTTAGAAGTCCCATATGTTCCTAACGTCTCAGACGTCCTAAATGACCCATATGTCCCTAACACCCCATACGTCCCAAATTTCCCATACGTCCCTAACGTCCCAGACGTCTCAGACGTCCTAGATGTCCCAGACGTCCTAGATGCCCCATATGTCCCTAACGCTCTAGAAATCTCAGACGTGCCAGATGTTTCATACGTCCCAGACGTCTTAGATTTCCCATATGTTCCTAACGTCCCAGACGTTCTAGATGTTCCATATGTCCCTAACGTCTCAGACGTCCTAGATGTTCCATATGTCCCTAACGTCCCAGACGTCTCAGACGTCCTAGATGTCCCAGACGTCCTAGATGCCCCATATGTCCTTAACGTTCCAGAAGTCCCAAACGTGCCAGATGTTTCATACGTCCCAGACGTCCTAGATTTCCCATATGTCCCTAACGTCCCATACGTCCCAGACGTACTAGATGTCCTATATGTCTCTAACGTCCCAGACGTCTTCGATGTCTCATATGCCCTTAACGTCCCAGATGTCCCAGACGTCCCAGATGTCCTATTCGTCCCCAACGTCCTAGTTGCCCATATGTCCCTAACGTCCCAGACGTAATAGATGTCCTATATTTCCCTAACGTCTCAAACGTCCCAGATGTTCCATATGTCTCTAACGTCTCAGACGTCTGTCCTAGATGTCCCATATGTCCCTAACGTCCCAGACGTCCTAAATGTCCCATATGTTCCAAACGTCACAAGCATCCTAGATGTCCCATATGTCTATAACGTCCCAGACGTCCTAGATGACCTATATGACCCTAACGTCCCAAACGTCCCAAATGTCCCATATGTCCCTAACGTCTCAGACGTCTGTCCTAGATGTCCCATATGTCCCTAACGTCCCAGACGTCCTAAATGTCCCATATGTTCCAAACGTCACAAGCATCCTAGATGTCCCATATGTCTACAACGTCCCAGACGTCCTAGATGTCCTATATGTCCCTAACGTCCCAGACGTCCCAGATGTCCCATATGTCCCTAACGTCTAAGACGTCCCAGACGTCCTAGATGTTCCATATGCCCCTAACGTCCCAGACGTCCCAGAAGTTCCATATGTCCCTAACGTCTCAAACGTCCCAGACGTCCCAGATATCCCAAACTTCCCAAACGTCACAGACGTCTCAGATGTCTTAGATGTTCCATGTGTCTCTAACGTCCCAGACGTCCTAGATGTCCTATAAATCCCTAACGTCCCAGACGTCCAGATTTCCCATATGTCTTTAACGTCCCATACGTCCCAAATGCCCCATATGTCCCTAACGTCCCAGACGTCCCAGACGTCCCATGTGTCCCATATATCCCTAACGTCCCAGGCGTCCTAGATGTCCCATATGTCCCTAACGTTTCAGACGTCCCAGACGTGCTGAATGTCCCATATGTCCCTAACGTCCTTGACGTCCTAGATGTCCTATATGTCCCTAACCTCCCAGACGTCCCAGATGTCCCATATGTCCTTAACGTCTCATACGTCCCAGATGTCCCATACGTCCCTAACGTCGGAAACGTCCCAGACGTCCCATGTGTCCCATATATCCCTAACGTCCCAGGCGTCCTAGATGTCCCATGTGTCCATAACGTCCCAGACGTCTCAGACGTCCTAGATGTCCCATATGTCCCTAACGTCCTTGACGTCCCAGATCTTTCATATGTCCCTAACGTCCCATACGTCCCATATGTCCAATTTGTTCCATATGTCCCTAACGTCCCAGACGTCCAAGATGTCTTATATATTCCTAACGTCCCAGACGTCCCAGATATCCCAAACCTTCCAAACGTCACAGACGTCTCAGATGTCTTAGATGTTTCATGTGTCTCTAACGTCCCAGACGTCCTAAATGTCCTATATATCACTAACGTCCCAAACGTCCCAGATTTCCCATATGTCCTTAACGTCCCATACGTCCCAAATTCCCCATATGTCCCTAACGTCCCAGACGTTCCAGACGTCCCATGTGTCCTATATGTCCCTAACGTCCCAAGCGTCCTAGATGTCCCATATGTCCCTAACGTCTCAGACGTCCCAGACGTCCTGGATGTCCCATTTGTCGATAACATCCCAGACGTCCTAGATGTTCCATATGTCCCTAACGTCTCAGACGTCCTGGATGTCCCATATGTCTCTAACAACCCAGACGTCCCAGATGTGCCATTTGTCCTTAACGTCCCAGACGTGCTAGATGTCCCATAAGTCCCTAACGTCCCAGTCGTCCTAGATGTCCCATTTGTCCCTAACGTCCCAGACGTCTCAAATGTCCCATATGTCCCATATGTCCCTAACGTTCCAGACGTCCTAGATGTCATATATGTCCCTAACGTCCCAGACGTCCCAGATGTCCCATATGTTCCTAACGTCCCAGACGTCCCAGATGTCCCATATGTCCGATATGTCCCTAACGTCCCCGACGTCCAGGTTGTTTCATATGTCTCTAACGTCCAAGACGTCCTAGATGTCCCATATGTCTCTAACGTCCCAGACGTCCAAGATGTCCTATATATTCCTAACGTCCCAGACGTCCCAGATATCCCAGACTTTCCAAACGTCACAGACGTCTCAGATGTCTTAGATGTTTCATGTGTCTCTAACGTCCCAGACGTCCTAGACGTCCTATATATCCCTAACGTCCCAGACGTCCCAGAATTCCCATATGTCCTTAGCGTCCCATACGTCCCAAATTCCCCATATGTCCCTAACGTCCCAGACGTCCCAGACGTCCCATGTGTCCTATATGTCCCTAACGTCCCAGGCGTCCTAGATGTCCCATATGTCCCTAACGTCTCAGACGTCCCAGACGTCCTGGATGTCCCATATGTCCCTAACGTCCTTGACGTCCCAGACGTCCTAGATGTCCCATATATCCCTAACGTCCCAGATGTTCCGGGTTTCCCATATGTCTCATATGTCCCTAACGTCCCAGACGTCTTAGAAGTCCCATATGTCCCTAACGTCTCAGACGTCCTAAATGACCCATATGTCCCTAACACCCCATACGTCCCAAATTTCCCATATGTCCTTAACGTCCCAGACGTCCTAGATGTTCCATATGTCCCTAACGTCCCAGACGTCTCAGACGTCCTAGATGTCCCAGACGTCCTAGATGCCCCATATGTCCCTAACGTTCCAGAAGTCTCAGACGTGCCAGATGTTTCATACGTCCCAGACGTCTTAGATTTCCCATATGTTCCTAACGTCCCAGACGTCCTAGATGTTCCATATGTCCCTAACGTCTCAGACGTCCTAGATGTTCCATATGTCCCTAACGTCCCAGACGTCTCAGACGTCCTAGATGTCCCAGACGTCCTAGATGCCCCATATGTCCTTAACGTTCCAGAAGTCCCAAACGTGCCAGATGTTTCATACGTCCCAGACGTCCTAGATTTCCCATATGTCCCTAACGTCCCAGACGTCCTAGATGTCCTATATGTCTCTAACGTCCCAGACGTCTTAGATGTCTCATATGCCCTTAACGTCCCAGATGTCCCAGACGTCCCAGATGTCCTATTCGTCCCCAACGTCCTAGTTGCCCATATGTCCCTAACGTCCCAGACGTAATAGATGTCCTATATTTCCCTAACGTCCCAAACGTCCCAGATGTTCCATATGTCTCTAACGTCTCAGACGTCTGTCCTAGATGTCCCATATGTCCCTAACGTCCCAGACGTCTTAAATGTCCCATATGTTCCAAACGTCACAAGCATCCTAGATGTCCCATATGTCTATAACGTCCCAGACGTCCCAGACGTCCTAGATGTCCTATATGACCCTAACGTCCCAAACGTCCCAAATGTCCCATATGTCCCTAACGTCTCAGACGTCTGTCCTAGATGTCCCATATGTCCCTAACGTCCCAGACGTCCTAAATGTCCCATATGTTCCAAACGTCACAAGCATCCTAGATGTCCCATATGTCTATAACGTCCCAGACGTCCCAGACGTCCCATGTGTCCTATATGTCCCTAACGTCCCAGGCGTCCTAGATGTCCCATATGTCCCTAACGTCTCAGACGTCCCAGACGTCCTGGATGTCCCATATGTCCCTAACGTCCTTGACGTCCCAGACGTCCTAGATGTCCCATATATCCCTAACGTCCCAGATGTCCCGGGTTTCCCATATGTCTCATATGTCCCTAACGTCCCAGACGTCTTAGAAGTCCCATATGTCCCTAACGTCTCAGACGTATTAAATGACCCATATGTCCCTAACACCCCATACGTCCCAAATTTCTCATATGTCCTTAACGTCCCAGACGTCCTAGATGTTCCATATGTCCCTAACGTCCCAGACGTCTCAGACGTCCTAGATGTCCCAGACGTCCTAGATGCCCCATATGTCCCTAACGTTCCAGAAGTCTCAGACGTGCCAGATGTTTCATACGTCCCAGACGTCTTAGATTTCCCATATGTTCCTAACGTCCCAGACGTCCTAGATGTTCCATATGTCCCTAACGTCTCAGACGTCCTAGATGTTCCATATGTCCCTAACGTCCCAGACGTCTCAGACGTCCTAGATGTCCCAGACGTCCTAGATGCCCCATATGTCCTTAACGTTCCAGAAGTCCCAAACGTGCCAGATGTTTCATACGTCCCAGACGTCCTAGATTTCCCATATGTCCCTAACGTCCCAGACGTCCTAGATGTCCTATATGTCTCTAACGTCCCAGACGTCTTAGATGTCTCATATGCCCTTAACGTCCCAGATGTCCCAGACGTCCCAGATGTCCTATTCGTCCCCAACGTCCTAGTTGCCCATATGTCCCTAACGTCCCAGACGTAATAGATGTCCTATATTTCCCTAACGTCCCAAACGTCCCAGATGTTCCATATGTCTCTAACGTCTCAGACGTCTGTCCTAGATGTCCCATATGTCCCTAACGTCCCAGACGTCTTAAATGTCCCATATGTTCCAAACGTCACAAGCATCCTAGATGTCCCATATGTCTATAACGTCCCAGACGTCCCAGACGTCCTAGATGTCCTATATGACCCTAACGTCCCAAACGTCCCAAATGTCCCATATGTCCCTAACGTCTCAGACGTCTGTCCTAGATGTCCCATATGTCCCTAACGTCCCAGACGTCCTAAATGTCCCATATGTTCCAAACGTCACAAGCATCCTAGATGTCCCATATGTCTATAACGTCCCAGACGTCCCAGACGTCCTAGATGTCCTATATGACCCTAACGTCCCAAACGTCCCAAATGTCCCATATGTCCCTAACGTCTCAGACGTCTGTCCTAGATGTCCCATTTGTCCCTAACGTCCCAGACGTCCTATATGTCCCATATGTCTCTAACGTCCCAGACGTCCTAGATGTCCTATATGTCCCTAACGTCCCAGACGTCCCAGATGTCCCATATGTCCCTAACGTCTAAGACGTCCCAGACGTCCTAGATGTTCCATATGTCCCTAACGTACCAGACGTCCCAGAAGTTCCATATGTCCCTAACGTCTCAAACGTCCCAGACGTCCCAGATTTCCCAGACTTCCCATGTGTCCCATATATCCCTAACGTCCCAGGCGTCCTAGATGTCCCATATGTCCCTAACGTTTCAGACGTCCCAGACGTCCTGAATGTCCCATATGTCCCTAACGTCCTTAACGTTCTAGATGTCCTATATGTCCCTAACGTCCCAGACGTCCCAAATTTCCCATATGTCCTTAACGTCTCATACGTCCCAAATGCCCCATATGTCCCTAACGTCCCAGACGTCACAGACGTCCCATGTGTCCCATATATCCTTAACGTCCCAGGCGTCCTAGATGTCCCATATGTCCCTAACGTCTCAGACGTCCCAGACGTCCTGAATGTCCCATATGTCCCTAACGTCCTTGACGTCTTAGATGTCCTATATGTCCCTAACGTCCCAGACGTCCCAGATGTCCCATATGTCCTTAACGTCCCATACGTCCCAGACGTCCTAGGTGTCCATTATGTCCTTAACGTCCTTAACGTCCCAGGCGTCCTAGATGTCCCATATGTCCCTAACGTCTCAGACGTCCCAGACGTCCTGAATGTCCCATATGTCCCTAACGTCCTTGACGTCTTAGATGTCCTATATGTCCCTAACGTCCCAGACGTCCTAGATGTCCAATGTGTCCCTAACGTCCCAGACGTCTCAGACGTCCTAGGTGTCCCATATGTCCCTAACGTCCTTGACGTCCCAGACGTTCTAGATGTCCCATATGTCCCTAACGTCCTTGACGTCACAGACGTCCCATGTGGCCCTAACGTCCCAGACGTCTCAGATGTCCCAGATGTCTCATACGTCCCTAACGTCCCAGACGTCCCAGACGTCCCATGTGTCCCATATGTCCCTAACGTCCCAGGCGTCCTAGATGTCTTATAAGTCCCTAACGTCCCAGACGTCCCAGGCGTCCTAAATGTCCCATATGTCCTTAACGTCCCAGACGTCCCAGACGTCCTAGATGTCCCAAATATCTCTAACGTCCCAGACGTCTCAGATGCCCCATGTGTTTCATACGTCCCTAACGTCCTAGACGAACTAGATGTACTATATGTCCCTAACGTCCCAGACGTCCCAGATGTCCCATATGTCCCTAACGTCCCAGACGTCTTAGATGTCCCATACGTCCCTAACGTCCCAGACGTCCTAGATGTCCCATATGTCTCTAACGTCCCAGACGTCCTAAATGTCATATATGTCCCTAACGTCTAAGACGTCCCAGACGTCCTAGATGTTCCATATGTCCCTAACGTCCCAGACGTCCCAGAAGTTCCATATGTCCCTATCGTCTCAGACGTCCCAGACGTCCCAGATATCCCAGACTTCCTAAACGTCACAGACGTCTCAGATGTCTTAGATGTTCCATGTGTCTCTAACGTCCCAGACGTCTTAGATGTCCTATAAATTCCTAACGTCCCAGACGTCCCAGATTTCCCATATGTCCTTAACGTCCCATACGTCCCAAATGCCCCATATGTCCCTAACGTCCCAGACGTCCCAGACGTCCCATGTGTCCCATATAACCCTAACGTCCCAGGCGTCCTAGATGTCCCATATGTCCCTAACGTTTCAGACGTCCCAGACGTCCTGAATGTCCCATATGTCCCTAACGTCCTTGACGTCCCAGATGTCCTGGATGTCCCATATATCCCTAACGTCCCAGTTGTCCCATGTGCCCCTAACGTCCCAGTAGTCCCAGATGTCCAATATGTCCCTAACTTCCCAGACGTCCCAGGTTTCCCATATGTCCCATATGTCCCTAACGTCCCAGACGTCTTAAAAGTCCCATATGTCCCTAACGTCTCAGACGTCCTAGATGTCCCACATGTCCCTAACATCCCAGACGTCCCAGATTTCCCATAGGTCCCTAACGTCCCAGACGTCCCAGATGTCCCATATGTCCCATATGTCGATAACATCCCAGACGTCCTAGATGTTCCATATGTCCCTAACGTCTCAGACGTCCTAGATGTCCCATATGTCTCTAACAACCCAGACGTCCCAGATGTGCCATTTGTCCTTAACGTCCCAGACGTGCTAGATGTCCCATAAATCCCTAACGTCCCAGTCGTCCTAGATGTCCCATTTGTCCCTAACGTCCCAGACGTCTCAAATGTCCCATATGTCCCATATGTCCCTAACGTTCCAGACGTCCTAGATGTCATATATGTCCCTAACGTCCCAGACGTCCCAGATGTCCCATATGTTCCTAACGTCCCAGACGTCCCAGATGTCCCATATGTCCGATATGTCCCTAACGTCCCCGACGTCCAGGTTGTTTCATATGTCTCTAACGTCCAAGACGTCCTAGATGTCCCATATGTCTCTAACGTCCCAGACGTCCCAGATGTCCCATATGTCCCTAACGTCCCAGACGTCCTAGATGTCCCATATGTCGCTAACGTCCCAGACGTCTTAGAAGTCCCATATGTCCTTAACGTCCCAGACGTCCTAGCTGTCCCGTATGTCCCTAACGTCCTTGACGTCCCAGACGTCCTAGATGTCCCATATATCCCTAACGTCTCAGACGTCTTAGAAGTCCCATATGTCCCTAACGTCTCAGACGTCCTAGATGTCCCATATATCCCTAACATCCCAGACGTTCCAGATCTCCCATATGTTCCTAACGTCCCATACGTCCCAGATGTCCCATTTGTCCCATATGTCCCTAACGTCCCAGACGTCCAAGATGTCCTATATATTCCTAACGTCCCAGACGTCCCAGATATCCCAGACCTTCCAAACGTCACAGACGTCTCAGATGTCTTAGATGTTTCATGTGTCTCTAACGTCCCAGACGTCCTAGATGTCCTATATATCCCTAACGTCCCAGACGTCCCAGAATTCCCATATGTCCTTAGCGTCCCATACGTCCCAAATTCCCCATATGTCCCTAACGTCCCAGACGTCCCAGACGTCCCATGTGTCCTATATGTCCCTAACGTCCCAGGCGTCCTAGATGTCCCATATGTCCCTAACGTCTCAGACGTCCCAGACGTCCTGGATGTCCCATATGTCCCTAACGTCCTTGACGTCCCAGACGTCCTAGATGTCCCATATATCCCTAACGTCCCAGATGTCCCGGGTTTCCCATATGTCTCATATGTCCCTAACGTCCCAGACGTCTTAGAAGTCCCATATGTCCCTAACGTCTCAGACGTCCTAAATGACCCATATGTCCCTAACACCCCATACGTCCCAAATTTCCCATATGTCCTTAACGTCCCAGACGTCCTAGATGTTCCATATGTCCCTAACGTCCCAGACGTCTCAGACGTCCTAGATGTCCCAGACGTCCTAGATGCCCCATATGTCCCTAACGTTCCAGAAGTCTCAGACGTGCCAGATGTTTCATACGTCCCAGACGTCTTAGATTTCCCATATGTTCCTAACGTCCCAGACGTCCTAGATGTTCCATATGTCCCTAACGTCTCAGACGTCCTAGATGTTCCATATGTCCCTAACGTCCCAGACGTCTCAGACGTCCTAGATGTCCCAGACGTCCTAGATGCCCCATATGTCCTTAACGTTCCAGAAGTCCCAAACGTGCCAGATGTTTCATACGTCCCAGACGTCCTAGATTTCCCATATGTCCCTAACGTCCCAGACGTCCTAGATGTCCTATATGTCTCTAACGTCCCAGACGTCTTAGATGTCTCATATGCCCTTAACGTCCCAGATGTCCCAGACGTCCCAGATGTCCTATTCGTCCCCAACGTCCTAGTTGCCCATATGTCCCTAACGTCCCAGACGTAATAGATGTCCTATATTTCCCTAACGTCCCAAACGTCCCAGATGTTCCATATGTCTCTAACGTCTCAGACGTCTGTCCTAGATGTCCCATATGTCCCTAACGTCCCAGACGTCTTAAATGTCCCATATGTTCCAAACGTCACAAGCATCCTAGATGTCCCATATGTCTATAACGTCCCAGACGTCCCAGACGTCCTAGATGTCCTATATGACCCTAACGTCCCAAACGTCCCAAATGTCCCATATGTCCCTAACGTCTCAGACGTCTGTCCTAGATGTCCCATATGTCCCTAACGTCCCAGACGTCCTAAATGTCCCATATGTTCCAAACGTCACAAGCATCCTAGATGTCCCATTTGTCTATAACGTCCCAGACGTCCCAGACGTCCTAGATGTCCTATATGACCCTAACGTCCCAAACGTCCCAAATGTCCCATATGTCCCTAACGTCTCAGACGTCTGTCCTAGATGTCCCATATGTCCCTAACGTCCCAGACGTCCTAAATGTCCCATATGTCTCTAACGTCCCAGACGTCCCAGAAGTTCCATATGTCCCTAACGTCTCAAACGTCCCAGACGTCCCAGATTTCCCAGACTTCCCATGTGTCCCATATATCCCTAACGTCCCAGGCGTCCTAGATGTCCAATATGTCCCTAACGTTTCAGACGTCCCAGACGTCCCAAATTTCCCATATGTCCTTAACGTCTCATACGTCCCAAATGCCCCATATGTCCCTAACGTCCCAGACGTCACAGACGTCCCATGTGTCCCATATATCCTTAACGTCCCAGGCGTCCTAGATGTCCCATATGTCCCTAACGTCTCAGACGTCCCAGACGTCCTGAATGTCCCATATGTCCCTAACGTCCTTGACGTCTTAGATGTCCTATATGTCCCTAACGTCCCAGACGTCCCAGATGTCCCATATGTCCTTAACATCCCATACGTCCCAGACGTCCTAGGTGTCCATTATGTCCCTAACGTCCTTAACGTCCCAGGCGTCCTAGATGTCCCATATGTCCCTAACGTCTCAGACGTCCCAGACGTCCTGAATGTCCCATATGTCCCTAACGTCCTTGACGTCTTAGATGTCCTATATGTCCCTAACGTCCCAGACGTCTTAGATGTCCCATGTGTCCCTAACGTCCCAGACGTCTCAGACGTCCTAGGTGTCCCATATGTCCGTAACGTCCTTGACGTCCCAGACGTCCTAGATGTCCCATATATCCCTAACGTCCCAGACGTCCCAGATGTCCCATTTGTCCCTAACGTCCCAGACGTCCCAGATGTCCCATATGTCCCATATGTCGGTACCGTTCCCGACGTTTAGGTTGTTTCATATGTCCCAAACGTCCCAGACGTCCAAGATGTCCCATATGTCTCTAACGTCCCAGACGTCCCAGATGTCCCAGACGTCCCATGTGTCCCATATGTCCCTAACGTCTCAGGCGTCCTAGATGTCCCATATGTCCCTAACGTCCCAGACGTCCCAGACGTCCCATGTGTCCCATATGTCCCTAACGTCTCAGGCGTCCTAGATGTCCCATATGTCCCTAACGTCCCAGACGTCCCAGACGTCCTAGATGTCCCATATGTCCCTAACGTCCTTGACGTCCCAGACGTCCCATGTGGCCCTAACGTCCCAGACGTCTCAGATGTCCCAGATGTCTCATACGTCCCTAACGTCCCAGACGTCCCAGACGTCCCATGTGTCCCTTATGTCCCTAACGTCCCAGGCGTCCTAAATGTCCCATATGTCCTTAACGTCCCAGACGTCCCAGACGTCCTAGATGTCCCAAATATCTCTAACGTCCCAGACGTCTCAGATGCCCCATGTGTTTCATACGTCCCTAACGTCCCAGACGAACTAGATGTCCTATATGTCCCTAACGTCCTTGACGTCTTAGATGTCCTATATGTCCCTAACGTCCCAGACGTCTTAGATGTCCCATGTGTCCCTAACGTCCCAGACGTCTCAGACGTCCTAGGTGTCCCATATGTCCGTAACGTCCTTGACGTCCCAGACGTCCTAGATGTCCCATATATCCCTAACGTCCCAGACGTCCCAGATGTCCCATTTGTCCCTAACGTCCCAGACGTCCCAGATGTCCCATATGTCCCATATGTCGGTACCGTTCCCGACGTTTAGGTTGTTTCATATGTCCCAAACGTCCCAGACGTCCAAGATGTCCCATTTGTCCCTAACGTCCCAGACGTCCCAGATGTCCCAGACGTCCCATGTGTCCCATATGTCCCTAACGTCTCAGGCGTCCTAGATGTCCCATATGTCCCTAACGTCCCAGACGTCCCAGACGTCCCATGTGTCCCATATGTCCCTAACGTCTCAGGCGTCCTAGATGTCCCATATGTCCCTAACGTCCCAGACGTCCCAGACGTCCTAGATGTCCCATATGTCCCTAACGTCCTTGACGTCCCAGACGTCCCATGTGGCCCTAACGTCCCAGACGTCTCAGATGTCCCAGATGTCTCATACGTCCCTAACGTCCCAGACGTCCCAGACGTCCCATGTGTCCCTTATGTCCCTAACGTCCCAGGCGTCCTAAATGTCCCATATGTCCTTAACGTCCCAGACGTCCCAGACGTCCTAGATGTCCCAAATATCTCTAACGTCCCAGACGTCTCAGATGCCCCATGTGTTTCATACGTCCCTAACGTCCCAGACGAACTAGATGTCCTATATGTCCCTAACGTCCCAGACGTCCCAGATGTCCCATATGTCCCTAACGTCCCAGACGTCTTAGATGTCCCATACGTCCCTAACGTCCCAGACGTCCTAGATGTCCCATATGTCTCTAACGTCCCAGACGTCCTAAATGTCCTATATGTCCCTAACGTCCAAGACGTCCCAGACGTCCTAGATGTTCCATATGTCCCTAACGTCCCAGACGTCCCAGAAGTTCCATATGTCCTTATCGTCTCAGACGTCCCAGACGTCCCAGATGTCCCAGACTTCCTAAACGTCTCAGATGTCTTAGATGTTCCATGTGTCTCTAACGTCCCAGACGTCTTAGATGTCCTATAAATTCCTAACGTCCCAGACGTCCCAGATTTCCCATATGTCCTTAACGTCCCATACGTCCCAAATGCCCCATATGTCCCTAACGTCCCAGACGTCCCAGACGTCCCATGTGTCCCATATATCCCTAACGTCCCAGGCGTCCTAGATGTCCCATATGTCCCTAACGTCTCAGACGTCCCAGACGTACTGAATGTCCCATATGTCCCTAACGTCCTTGACGTCCCAGATGTCCTGGATGTCCCATATATCCCTAACGTCCCAGTTGTCCCATGTGCCCCTAACGTCCCAGTAGTCCTAGATGTCCAATATGTCCCTAACGTCCCAGACGTCCCAGGTTTCCCATATGTCCCATATGTCCCTAACGTCCCAGACGTCTTAAAAGTCCCATATGTCCCTAACGCCTCAGACGTCCTAGTTGTCCCACATGTCCCTAACATGCCAGACGTCCCAGACTTCCCATATGTCCCTAACGTCCCAGACGTCCCAGATGTCCCATATGTCCCATATGTCGATAACATCCCAGACGTCCTAGATGTTCCATATGTCCCTAATGTCTCAGACGTCCTAGATGTCCCATATGTCTCTAACAACCCAGACGTCCCAGATGTGCCATTTGTCCTTAACGTCCCAGACGTGCTAGATGTCCCATAAGTCCCTAACGTCCCAGTCGTCCTAGATGTCCCATTTGTCCCTAACGTCCCAGACGTCTCAAATGTCCCATATGTCCCATATGTCCCTAACGTTCCAGACGTCCTAGATGTCATATATGTCCCTAACGTCCCAGACGTCCCAGATGTCCCATATGTTCCTAACGTCCCAGACGTCCCAGATGTCCCATATGTCCGATATGTCCCTAACGTCCCAGACGTCCTAGATGTCCCATATGTCCCTAACGTCCCAGACGTCTTAGAAGTCCCATATGTCCTTAACGTCCCAGACGTCCTAGCTGTCCCGTATGTCCCTAACGTCCTTGACGTCCCAGACGTCCTAGATGTCCCATATATCCCTAACGTCTCAGACGTCTTAGAAGTCCCATATGTCCCTAACGTCTCAGACGTCCTAGATGTCCCATATGTCCCTAAAATCCCAGACGTTCCAGATCTCCCATATGTTCCTAACGTCCCATACGTCCCAGATGTCCCATTTGTCCCATATGTCCCTAACGTCCCAGACGTCCAAGATGTCCTATATATTCCTAACGTCCCAGACGTCCCAGATATCCCAGACTTTCCAAACGTCACAAACGTCTCAGATGTCTTGGATGTTTCATGTGTCTCTAACGTCCCAGACGTCCTAGATGTCCTATATATCCCTAACGTCCCAGACGTCCCAGATTTCCCATATGTCCCTAGCGTCCCATACGTCCCAAATTCCCCATATGTCCCTAACGTCCCAGCCGTCCCAGACGTCCCATGTGTCCTATATGTCCCTAACGTCCCAGGCGTCCTAGATGTCCCATATGTCCCTAACGTCTCAGACGTCCCAGACGTCCTGGATGTCCCATATGTCCCTAACGTCCTTGACGTCCCAGACGTCCTAGATGTCCCATATATCCCTAACGTCCCAGATGTCCCGGGTTTCCCATATGTCTCATATGTCCCTAACGTCCCAGACGTCTTAGAAGTCCCATATGTCCCTAACGTCTCAGACGTCCTAGATGTCCCACATGTCCCTAACATGCCAGACGTCCCAGATTTCCCATATGTCCCTAACGTCCCAGACGTCCCAGATGTCCCATATGTCCCATATGTCGATAACATCCCAGACGTCCTAGATGTTCCATATGTCCCTAACGTCTCAGACGTCCTAGATGTCCCATATGTCTCTAACAACCCAGACGTCCCAGATGTGCCATTTGTCCTTAACGTCCCAGACGTGCTAGATGTCCCATAAGTCCCTAACGTCCCAGTCGTCCTAGATGTCCCATTTGTCCCTAACGTCCCAGACGTCTCAAATGTCCCATATGTCCCATATGTCCCTAACGTCTCAGACGTCCTAGATGTCCCACATGTCCCTAACATGCCAGACGTCCCAGATTTCCCATATGTCCCTAACGTCCCAGACGTCCCAGATGTCCCATATGTCCCATATGTCGATAACATCCCAGACGTCCTAGATGTTCCATATGTCCCTAACGTCTCAGACGTCCTAGATGTCCCATATGTCTCTAACAACCCAGACGTCCCAGATGTGCCATTTGTCCTTAACGTCCCAGACGTGCTAGATGTCCCATAAGTCCCTAACGCCCCAGTCGTCCTAGATGTCCCTTTTGTCCCTAACGTCCCAGACGTCTCAAATGTCCCATATGTCCCATATGTCCCTAACGTTCCAGACGTCCTAGATGTCATATATGTCCCTAACGTCCCAGACGTCCCAGATGTCCCATATGTTCTTAACGTCCCAGACGTCCCAGATGTCCCATATGTCCGATATGTCCTTAACGTCCCAGACGTCCTAGATGTCCCATATGTCCCTAACGTCCCAGACGTCTTAGAAGTCCCATATGTCCTTAACGTCCCAGACGTCCTAGCTGTCCCGTATGTCCCTAACGTCCTTGACGTCCCAGACGTCCTAGATGTCCCATATATCCCTAACGTCTCAGACGTCTTAGAAGTCCCATATGTCCCTAACGTCTCAGACGTCCTAGATGTCCCATATGTCCCTAACATCCCAGACGTTCCAGATCTCCCATATGTTCCTAACGTCCCATACGTCCCAGATGTCCCATTTGTCCCATATGTCCCTAACGTCCCAGACGTCCAAGATGTCCTATATATTCCTAACGTCCCAGACGTCCCAGATATCCCAGACTTTCCAAACGTCACAGACGTCTCAGATGTCTTAGATGTTTCATGTGTCTCTAACGTCCCAGACGTCCTAGATGTCCTATATATCCCTAACGTCCCAGACGTCCCAGATTTCCCATATGTCCTTAGCGTCCCATACGTCCCAAATTCCCCATATGTCCCTAACGTCCCAGACGTCCCAGACGTCCCATGTGTCCTATATGTCCCTAACGTCCCAGGCGTCCTAGATGTCCCATATGTCCCTAACGTCTCAGACGTCCCAGACGTCCTGGATGTCCCATATGTCCCTAACGTCCTTGACGTCCCAGACGTCCTAGATGTCCCATATATCCCTAACGTCCCAGATGTCCCGGGTTTCCCATATGTCTCATATGTCCCTAACGTCCCAGACGTCTTAGAAGTCCCATATGTTCCTAACGTCTCAGACGTCCTAAATGACCCATATGTCCCTAACACCCCATACGTCCCAAATTTCCCATACGTCCCTAACGTCCCAGACGTCTCAGACGTCCTAGATGTCCCAGACGTCCTAGATGCCCCATATGTCCCTAACGCTCTAGAAGTCTCAGACGTGCCAGATGTTTCATACGTCCCAGACGTCTTAGATTTCCCATATGTTCCTAACGTCCCAGACGTCCTAGATGTTCCATATGTCCCTAACGTCTCAGACGTCCTAGATGTTCCATATGTCCCTAACGTCCCAGACGTCTCAGACGTCCTAGATGTCCCAGACGTCCTAGATGCCCCATATGTCCTTAACGTTCCAGAAGTCCCAAACGTGCCAGATGTTTCATACGTCCCAGACGTCCTAGATTTCCCATATGTCCCTAACGTCCCATACGTCCCAGACGTCCTAGATGTCCTATATGTCTCTAACGTCCCAGACGTCTTCGATGTCTCATATGCCCTTAACGTCCCAGATGTCCCAGACGTCCCAGATGTCCTATTCGTCCCCAACGTCCTAGTTGCCCATATGTCCCTAACGTCCCAGACGTAATAGATGTCCTATATTTCCCTAACGTCTCAAACGTCCCAGATGTTCCATATGTCTCTAACGTCTCAGACGTCTGTCCTAGATGTCCCATATGTCCCTAACGTCCCAGACGTCCTAAATGTCCCATATGTTCCAAACGTCACAAGCATCCTAGATGTCCCATATGTCTATAACGTCCCAGACGTCCTAGATGACCTATATGACCCTAACGTCCCAAACGTCCCAAATGTCCCATATGTCCCTAACGTCTCAGACGTCTGTCCTAGATGTCCCATATGTCCCTAACGTCCCAGACGTCCTAAATGTCCCATATGTTCCAAACGTCACAAGCATCCTAGATGTCCCATATGTCTATAACGTCCCAGACGTCCTAGATGTCCTATATGTCCCTAACGTCCCAGACGTCCCAGATGTCCCATATGTCCCTAACGTCTAAGACGTCCCAGACGTCCTAGATGTTCCATATGCCCCTAACGTCCCAGACGTCCCAGAAGTTCCATATGTCCCTAACGTCTCAAACGTCCCAGACGTCCCAGATATCCCAAACTTCCCAAACGTCACAGACGTCTCAGATGTCTTAGATGTTCCATGTGTCTCTAACGTCCCAGACGTCCTAGATGTCCTATAAATCCCTAACGTCCCAGACGTCCAGATTTCCCATATGTCTTTAACGTCCCATACGTCCCAAATGCCCCATATGTCCCTAACGTCCCAGACGTCCCAGACGTCCCATGTGTCCCATATATCCCTAACGTCCCTGGCGTCCTAGATGTCCCATATGTCCCTAACGTTTCAGACGTCCCAGACGTGCTGAATGTCCCATATGTCCCTAACGTCCTTGACGTCCTAGATGTCCTATATGTCCCTAACGTCCCAGACGTCCCAGATGTCCCATATGTCCTTAACGTCTCATACGTCCAGATGTCCCATACGTCCCTAACGTCGGAAACGTCCCAGACGTCCCATGTGTCCCATATATCCCTAACGTCCCAGGCGTCCTAGATGTCCCATGTGTCCATAACGTCCCAGACGTCTCAGACGTCCTAGATGTCCCATATGTCCCTAACGTCCTTGACGTCCCAGATCTTTCATATGTCCCTAACGTCCCATACGTCCCCATATGTCCAATTTGTTCCATATGTCCCTAACGTCCCCAGACGTCCAAGATGTCTTATATATTCCTAACGTCCCAGACGTCCCAGATATCCCAAACCTTCCAAACGTCACAGACGTCTCAGATGTCTTAGATGTTTCATGTGTCTCTAACGTCCCAGACGTCCTAAATGTCCTATATATCACTAACGTCCCAAACGTCCCAGATTTCCCATATGTCCTTAACGTCCCATACGTCCCAAATTCCCCATATGTCCCTAACGTCCCAGACGTTCCAGACGTCCCATGTGTCCTATATGTCCCTACGTCCCAAGCGTCCTAGATGTCCCATATGTCCCTAACGTCTCAGACGTCCCAGACGTCCTGGATGTCCCATTTGTCGATAACATCCCAGACGTCCTAGATGTTCCATATGTCCCTAACGTCTCAGACGTCCTGGATGTCCCATATGTCTCTAACAACCCAGACGTCCCAGATGTGCCATTGTCCTTAACGTCCCAGACGTGCTAGATGTCCCATAAGTCCCTAACGTCCCAGTCGTCCTAGATGTCCCATTTGTCCCTAACGTCCCAGACGTCTCAAATGTCCCATATGTCCCATATGTCCCTAACGTTCCAGACGTCCTAGATGTCATATATGTCCCTAACGTCCCAGACGTCCAGATGTCCCATATGTTCCTAACGTCCCAGACGTCCCAGATGTCCCATATGTCCGATATGTCCCTAACGTCCCCGACGTCCAGGTTGTTTCATATGTCTCTAACGTCCAAGACGTCCTAGATGTCCCATATGTCTCTAACGTCCCAGACGTCCAAGATGTCCTATATATTCCTAACGTCCCAGACGTCCCAGATATCCCAGACTTTCCAAACGTCACAGACGTCTCAGATGTCTTAGATGTTTCATGTGTCTCTAACGTCCCAGACGTCCTAGATGTCCTATATATCCCTAACGTCCCAGACGTCCCAGAATTCCCATATGTCCTTAGCGTCCCATACGTCCCAAATTCCCCATATGTCCCTAACGTCCCAGACGTCCCAGACGTCCCATGTGTCCTATATGTCCCTAACGTCCCAGGCGTCCTAGATGTCCCATATGTCCCTAACGTCTCAGACGTCCCAGACGTCCTGGATGTCCCATATGTCCCTAACGTCCTTGACGTCCCAGACGTCCTAGATGTCCCATATATCCCTAACGTCCCAGATGTTCCGGGTTTCCATATGTCTCATATGTCCCTAACGTCCCAGACGTCTTAGAAGTCCCATATGTCCCTAACGTCTCAGACGTCCTAAATGACCCATATGTCCCTAACACCCCATACGTCCCAAATTTCCCATATGTCCTTAACGTCCCAGACGTCCTAGATGTTCCATATGTCCCTAACGTCCCAGACGTCTCAGACGTCCTAGATGTCCCAGACGTCCTAGATGCCCCATATGTCCCTAACGTTCCAGAAGTCTCAGACGTGCCAGATGTTTCATACGTCCCAGACGTCTTAGATTTCCCATATGTTCCTAACGTCCCAGACGTCCTAGATGTTCATATGTCCCTAACGTCTCAGACGTCCTAGATGTTCCATATGTCCCTAACGTCCCAGACGTCTCAGACGTCCTAGATGTCCCAGACGTCCTAGATGCCCCATATGTCCTTAACGTTCCAGAAGTCCCAAACGTGCCAGATGTTTCATACGTCCCAGACGTCCTAGATTTCCCATATGTCCCTAACGTCCCATACGTCCCAGACGTCCTAGATGTCCTATATGTCTCTAACGTCCCAGACGTCTTCGATGTCTCATATGCCCTTAACGTCCCAGATGTCCCAGACGTCCAGATGTCCTATTCGTCCCAACGTCCTAGTTGCCCATATGTCCCTAACGTCCAGACGTAATAGATGTCCTATATTTCCCTAACGTCTTAAACGTCCCAGATGTTCCATATGTCTCTAACGTCTCAGACGTCTGTCCTAGATGTCCCATATGTCCCTAACGTCCCAGACGTCCTAAATGTCCCATATGTTCCAAACGTCACAAGCATCCTAGATGTCCCATATGTCTATAACGTCCCAGACGTCCTAGATGACCTATATGACCCTAACGTCCCAAACGTCCCAAATGTCCCATATGTCCCTAACGTCTCAGACGTCTGTCCTAGATG
Organism: Agriotes lineatus; assembly: GCA_940337035.1. Lineage (NCBI taxonomy): Eukaryota > Metazoa > Arthropoda > Insecta > Coleoptera > Elateridae > Agriotes > Agriotes lineatus. Next base: position 108,458 of record CALNHX010004222.1, on the reverse strand, counting down.
TCCCATATGTCCCTAACGTCCCAGACGTCCTAAATGTCCATATGTTCCAAACGTCACAAGCATCCTAGCTGTCCCATATGTCTATAACGTCCCAGACGTCCTAGATGTCCTATATGTCCCTAACGTCCCAGACGTCCCAGATGTCCCATATGTCCCTAACGTCTAAGACGTCCCAGACGTCCTAGATGTTCCATATGTCCCTAACGTCCCAGACGTCCCAGAAGTTCCATATGTCCCTAACGTCTCAAACGTCCCAGACGTCCCAGATATCCCAAACTTCCCAAACGTCACAGACGTCTCAGATGTCTTAGATGTTCCATGTGTCTCTAACGTCCCAGACGTCCTAGATGTCCTATAAATCCCTAACGTCCCAGACGTCCAGATTTCCCATATGTCTTTAACGTCCCATACGTCCCAAATGCCCCATATGTCCCTAACGTCCCAGACGTCCCAGACGTCCCATGTGTCCCATATATCCCTAACGTCCCAGGCGTTCTAGATGTCCCATATGTCCCTAACGTTTCAGACGTCCCAGACGTGCTGAATGTCCCATATGTCCCTAACGTCCTTGACGTCCTAGATGTCCTATATGTCCCTAACGTCCCAGACGTCCCAGATGTCCCATATGTCCTTAACGTCTCATACGTCCCAGATGTCCCATACGTCCCTAACGTCGGAAACGTCCCAGACGTCCCATGTGTCCCATATATCCCTAACGTCCCAGGCGTCCTAGATGTCCCATGTGTCCATAACGTCCCAGACGTCTCAGACGTCCTAGATGTCCCATATGTCCCTAACGTCCTTGACGTCCCAGATCTTTCATATGTCCCTAACGTCCCATACGTCCCATATGTCCAATTTGTTCCATATGTCCCTAACGTCCCAGACGTCCAAGATGTCTTATATATTCCTAACGTCCCAGACGTCCCAGATATCCCACACCTTCCAAACGTCACAGACGTCTCAGATGTCTTAGATGTTTCATGTGTCTCTAACGTCCCAGACGTCCTAAATGTCCTATATATCACTAACGTCCCAAACGTCCCAGATTTCCCATATGTCCTTAAACGTCCCATACGTCCCAAATTCCCCATATGTCCCTAACGTCCCAGACGTTCCAGACGTCCATGTGTCCTATATGTCCCTAACGTCCCAAGCGTCCTAGATGTCCCATATGTCCCTAACGTCTCAAACGTCCCAGACGTCCTGGATGTCCCATTTGTCCCTAACGTCTTGACGTTCCCAGACGTCCTAGATGTCCCATATATCCCTAACGTCCCAGATGTCCCGGGTTTCCCATATGTCTCATATGTCCCTAACGTCCCAGACGTCTTAGAAGTCCCATATGTCCCTAACGTCTCAGACGTCCTAAATGTCCCATATTTCCCTAACACCCCAGGCGTCCCAGATTTCCCATATGTCCTTAACGTCCCAGACGTCCCAGATGTCCCATATGTCCCATATGTCGATAACATCCCAGACGTCCTAGATGTTCCATATGTCCCTAACGTCTCAGACGTCCTAGATGTCCCATATGTCCCTAACGTCCCAGACGTCTCAGACGTCCTAGATGTCCCAGACGTCCTAGATGCCCCATATGTCCCTAACGTTCCAGAAGTCCCAGACGTGCCAGATGTCCTAGATGTCCCATATATCTCTAACGACCCAGACGTCTCAGATGCCCCATGTGTCCCTAACGTCCCAGACGTCTCAGATGTCCCATATGTTACATACGTCCCTAACGTCCCAGACGACCTGGATGTCCTATATGTCCCTAACGTCCCAGACGTCCCAGATGTCCCATATGTCCCTAACGACCCAGACGTCCTAGATGTCCCATATGTCCCTAACGTCCCAGACGTCCCAGATGTCTCATATATCCTTAACGTCTCATACGTCCCAGATGTCCCATACGTCCCTAACGTCGGAAACGTCCCAGACGTCCCATGTGTCCCATATGTCCCTAACGTCCCAGGCGTCCTAGATGTCCCATGTGTCCATAACGTCCCAGACGTCTCAGACGTCCTAGATGTCCCATATGTTACTAACGTCCTTGACGTCCCAGATCTCCCATATGTCCCTAACGTCCCATACGTCCCATATGTCCAATTTGTCCCATATGTCCCTAACGTCCCAGACGTCCAAGATGTCCTATATATTCCTAACGTCCCAGACGTCCCAGATATCCCAGACCTTCCAAACGTAACAGACGTCTCAGATGTCTTAGATGTTTCATGTGTCTCTAACGTCCCAGACGTCCTAGATGTCCTATATATCACTAACGTCCCAAACGTCCCAGATTTCCCATATGTCCTTAACGTCCCATACGTCCCAAATTCCCCATATGTCCCTAACGTCCCAGACGTCCCAGACGTCCCATGTGTCCTATATGTCCCTAATCCACATTTGAACAATCCTCTATAGACGACTCTTTCAATCTCGATGAGCTGGCACAGGGAGCACAAGATTCTGGCTTAGCATCCATTCATCAAATTGTTTTAGATGAACTAGAAGTCCTAAAAGGATTAAAGTCACTAGATACCAAGAAAGGCGCAGGACCAGACCGAATCCCCCCTTACTTTCTTAGACAGACTGCTTCCTCCCTGTACATTCCAGTCACTTTAATTTTTAATAGATGTTTAGAGGAAGGCACCTTTCCTGATACGTGGAAATTGGCATACATTATCCCAGTGCACAAAGGCGACTCCCGTCATAAAGTTGAAAACTACAGGCCAATTTCTATTTTATCTAGCCTACCTAAACTTCTGGAGAGGCTGGTTCATGACTGTATATATCCTGCTTTATCATCGCAAATTATTGAACAGCAGCACGGCTTTGTTAAAGGTAAATCTTCCACTAGTAACTTGCTCATTTATTCAAACTTCCTTTTTCACAACATGGACTGTGGCTATCAAGTAGACGCAATTTACTGTGATTTCAAAAAGGCCTTTGACAAAGTCGATCACCTCATTTTAATAAAAAAGATTATTTTTAATGGAATTCGAGGTAACTTACTGAGATGGTTTGTTTCGTATTTAAAAAATAGACAACAAGCTGTGTCCGTTTGTGGACGCATTTCGAACTGGGAAGCGGTAACATCAGGTGTGCCCCAAGGCTCCATTCTCGGCCCACTCCTGTTTACATTATTTATCAATGACGTAGTCAAATGCTTCGAACACTGTTCTTTCCTTTTATATGCTGATGACATAAAATTCTTTGCTACTGTTCGGTGTCTCAACGACTGTCTACAAATCCAGCGTGATTTGGAGAGGTTTTATACATTCTGTACCCAAAATAAAATCTTCCTTAGTTACAGTAAATGCAAACAAATTACTTTCACTAAAAACATTAAAACTATTGACCATAATTACCAAGTTGGTCACTATTACCTCGAGCGTGTAGACAGCATTAGAGACTTAGGTATTCTCTTTGACTCGAAGCTTCACTTTGACCGGCATATCGAAAATATTGTCAACAAAGCATACTCCATGTTAGGATTCGTATTTCGAACCAGTCGACCATTTCGAAAACCTCACTCGTTTTTATTTCTTTATTTCACGCTGGTACGTTCCCAATTAGAGTATTGCACCACTGTATGGAATCCTCTATATGAGGTACATAGTGCAAGTATTGAAAGTATCCAGAAAAAGTTTTTACGTCGGCTAAGCCACAGGATGAGTGATACCAAACGTTCTTATGCTCAAATGTTAGTTGACTACAAATTACCTACTCTTTCTGATCGACGTCTGCAGCTTGATCTAATGACTCTCTATAAGATATGTAATAACCTCATTGATTCACCATGTTTACTGCAACTGATAGAACTGAGAGTGCCCTCACGAAATACTCGACTCATGAGCTTGTTCCATCTTAGTCGGCCACGAACGAATGCTGGCATTAGAGATCCCATTAGAAGAATGTGCCATTTGTATAACGAGAAGATGAATGTCCTGGACATATTTTTTCACTCTCAGCATACATTCAAACATAAAGTTAGGCTAACTATTACATGCACACCTATTTCATGAAACATTTTTGATTTACATTGCCTTTAAATCTAACAACTATGTTGTGAACTTAGATTAAGTTAATTTAGTATTTTTATATTAGTGAGGAATGGTTTAGGATGCAGGCAAGTTCTATTGCCATATAAAAATTTTCTGTTAAAAAATGTCTGTATCTGTGTTTCCTCCAATAAACAAATAAAAAAAAAAAAACGTCCCAAGCGTCCTAGATGTCCCATATGTCCCTAACGTCTCAGACGTCCCAGACGTCCTGGATGTCCCATATGTCCCTAACGTCCCAGATGTCCCGGGTTTCCCATATGTCTCATATGTCCCTAACGTCCCAGACGTCTCAGATGTCCCATATGTTTCATACGTCCCTAACGTCCCAGACGACCTGGATGTCCTATATGTCCCTAACGTCCCAGACGTCACAGATGTCCCATATGTCCCTAACGTCCCAGACGTCCTAGATGTCCCATATGTCCCTAACGTCCTAGACGTCCTAAATGTCCCATATGTCTCTAACGTCCCAGACGTCCTAAATGTCCCATATGTCCCTAACGTCCAAGACGTCCCAGACGTCCTAGATGTTCCATATGACCCTAACGTCCCAGACGTCCCAGAAGTTCCATATGTCCCTAACGTCTCAGACGTCCCAGACGTCCCAGATATCCCAGACTTCCCAAACGTCACAGACGTCTCAGATGTCTTAGATGTTCCATGTGTCTCTAACGTCCCAGACGTCCTAGATGTCCTATAAATCCCTAACGTCCCAGACGTCCCAGATTTCCCATATGTCCTTCACGTCCCATACGTCCCAAATGCCCCATATGTCCCTAACGTCCCAGACGACCCAGACGTCCCATGTGTCCCATATATCCCTAACGTCCCAGGCGTCCTAGATGTCCCATATGTCCCTAACGTCTCAGACGTCCCAGACGTCCTGAATGTCCCATATGTCCCTAACGTCTTTGACGTCCCAGACGTCCTGGATGTCCCATATATTCCTAACGTCCCAGTTGTCCCATGTGTCCCTAACGTCCCAGACGTCCCAGATGTCCAATATGTCCCTAACGTCCCAGACGTCCCAGGTTTCCCATATGTCCCATATGTCTTTAACGTCCCAGACGTCTTAGAAGTCCCATATGTCCCTAACGTCTCAGACGTCCTAGATTTCCCATATGTCCCTAACGTCCCAGACGTCCCAGATGTCCCATATGTGCCATATGTCGATAACATCCCAGACGTCCTAGATGTTCCATATGTCCATAACGTCTCAGACGTCCTAGATGTCCCATATGTCTCTAACGTCCCAGACGTCCTAGATGTCCCACATGTCCCTAACATCCCAGACGTCCCAGATTTCCCATATGTCCCTAACGTCCCAGACGTCCCAGATGTCCCATATGTGCCATATGTCGATAACATCCCAGACGTCCTAGATGTTCCATATGTCCATAACGTCTCAGACGTCCTAGATGTCCCATATGTCTCTAACGTCCAGACGTCCCAGATGTCCCATTTGTCCTTAACGTCCCAGACGTGCTAGATGTCTCATAAGTCCCTAACGTCCCCAGTCGTCCTAGATGTCCCATTTGTCCCTAACGTCCCAGACGTCTCAAATGTCCCATATGTCCCTAACGTCCCAGACGTCAGTAGGGTGTTTTGGAGTGTTCTGAGACAAGGTCAGGTCAAGGTTGCCACCCCCCACCACTCAACCTGCCACCCCCCACCACCAACAATATTAAGTTCAAGGCTAAGTGGTGGTGGGGGGTGGCAACCTTGACCTGACCTTGTCTCAGAACACTCCAAAGAAAAAAAATGTTTAAAGTGAATGACCTTAACCATTTTTTTAAGGTACACACTCCTTCAATGAGTTCTACCCTAATTTCAAGAGCTTTTGCACACTTACCTTGACCTACCCTTGTCTCAAAAAAATCTTCAAAGAATTTTTTTAGTGTCGGCATGGACCTTCACCACTGCTATTCACAGGTGTCGTTTCGAGAACGTGTACACTAGCACTGTTTCAAGATCACTAACACTTACCTTGACTTACCCTTGTCTCAAAAAAAACCTCTAAAATTTTTTAGTGTCGGCATGGACCTCCACTACTACTATCTACAGGTGACGTTTCGAGAACGTGTACACAAACACTTTAGGGAAAAAAATATATGGAGGAAACTAATATTTATTTTTCTATGTACAAAAGTAACTAAGTTCTATTTACAAGATTAACTAAAGTACACTAATATACACACTAATATTATATAACTTACGCTACTCTTCACTAATGAAGGTGTGTATTTGTCCACTGTCACTAAAACTACCACCGTCAACATCGTAGGCTTCGGTGGACACGTCGGAAAAGACTGAGGGTGCAGGTGAGCTGGCGTCGAAGTCTGAGAGATCCCAACTCAATGACACCTCAGCATCGTCGAGCTCAGCTAAAGCTGCAGCCTCTCCAGCCAAGACCCTGTTCACGATGTCCTCCAATTGGGGGACGACGATGGAAGTCTCCCAGTTCTGAGCTGACAGATGTCCAGCGGTGTAGTTGAAGAACAACGTAGAGGATGAAGGAGTCAGAGATCGCAGAAGCAATACAAGCGGTTCTTCTGGAGCCGGTGTCCAAGCGAACCGGCTCAACCAGTACCGCATCCAACCAGCAGATAATTCTGCACGTGCCTCTTCGGGAGCGTACACAATTGTCAAAGATATAAAATTTATGAAGAACAATATCTTAACTACTCGCTGTTTGTGAGACAACTGCAAGTTGCACAACGTTGAAAATAGTGTTGCCGGAAACACATAACGTTACGGTGAAGGTCGTCCAGTTCTATGTATACTCAAGTTCAAGTGCGGTTTTTCAAAGTTCATTTATATGCACCATGAATGCAGGGTTCGAGTAACATGATATCCTGGGCACGTCAAAAAACCACAACCGCATTCCACAGACTCCAGTTCAAGTGCGTTCATTCGAGTTCATATGCACCATGAATGCAGGGTTCTCATTAGGATGAATGCTGGCTACTAATTGCCTTAGAGTGAAGGTCTTCTAGTTCAGGAAAATGCAACCACGATAGTATTTCTGCAGGAGCGCAGGTATAAAGCATTGAACTATTGTAAAAAAAATATCCGGGATTGTCGTCAAAAAAATGAGCCAGTAATTGATTTAGAAAGTGGGAAGGGCATGGGAACAAAAATGTTAAGTCGGTAGTCCTGTCGTCACCAGCACAGTAAATTCCATTATCAGGAACATAATGAAACAACACTTCCGATTGTTCGAGTAACATTGCGCGAGCGTTAAAACCACACTGACCACAATCGCATTTCACAGTTTAAAGCCTCGAGGTCGCTGCAGTTCATTCCTATATAGGTCGGAACCCGCATTTAACATTCTAGGACATTAAAGTTCATTCCTCTATGAGTAGATCCGCGATTGCCCGAACACGGCTGACCACAACCGCATTCCACAGTTTAAAGCCTCGAGTTCATTCCTATATAGGTCGGCACCCGCATTCAACATTCTAAGGCATTAAAGTTCATTCCTCTATGAGTAGATCCGCGATTGCCCGAGCACGGCTGACCACAACCGCATTCCACAGTTTAAAGCCTCGAGTTCATTCCTATATAGGTCGGCACCCGCATTCAACATTCTAGGGCATTAAAGTTCATTCCTCTATGAGTAGATCCGCGATACCCGAGCACGGCTGACCACAACCGCATTCCACAGTTTAATGCCTCGACTTCGCTGCAGTTTATTACTATATATAGGTGGAAATGCACATTCAATAATTAAACATTAGCAATGAGTTTCTCTTACAGTCGTTGTGTGAGATGCAGTGGTCTGTTGTTTGTGCTGAGTGACGATCTTAGTGCTCCTTTGTATCCCATGATAGCAAAGGAGGATGCTAAGAACATGCGATTGTGTACTTGCGCCTTCACGGTGAGTAGTTCAAAAACTCCAATTCAAGTAGTGCACGATATTGTAATTGCCCGCCCTGACGCTAAACGTAAGAGTAGCATGGCTGCTAACAATGCAAGCGCATCTGCACACCGCAAAAGTGATTCCATTAGTGGCACCCCTGCTAAGCTTCCTAAGCGTCAGGACCATTCACTGTTGAGGGCGCTGCTTACTTCTAGCAATGTGCAACCGTCTAACAGGAACACTCACAACTTGCGCGATATGTTTTTAAATAAACATTACCACGACGATGCTGTCGAGGCATGTGGGGCACACAGCTCTTGTGCAAGCAACGAGTCGCCTGCCTTTCAAGCGCCGGTGGCTGCTACCGGAAATGGCCCATCGGCGTCCCCTTCCAAATTGGTGGAGTATGTTTTTCCATTGCCAATTGGAGATTCTACTGTGCCATCGCAAATTTCGTTCGAAGTGAGCGAACTAATTGAAAATGGTCCTGCTAATGTAGATTGCATGTTGGCAGAATTTGAATTGGAAGCTCCCGTAAGGGACGGTACGCTACCAGACCTCGCCGACATCACGAGACAGTTATGGGGTGTAGATGGTTTAGATGTAGTTGTTGGAGAACCAACAACTACATCTACACCAATTACACCTAACGATGTACCCATTGCTGTAGATGTTGTGATGTCTGCTCATACTGACTCCGCACCCATCGATGCTGAGCCTGAGTGGGTAGACTTCACGGATGAGAATTTGCGTGAGATAGATGAGGCAATAGCAAGATGCAATCAGCCTATACCTGTGGAGGCTCCTCCGCAAGCTGTAGATACCCCCGCGGTAGCTGCAGAATGTGTTGTGGAGACTCGTGCCGAAAGGCATAACAGCTTGTTGCGTGCCGCCGTGGACATCCGCCTCCAGGAATTAGAACAGCACGAGGCGGCTCTGTCAAGGCTAGATAGGCTGGCGCGATATCAGATAGAGCAGTTGCGGGTGAGGAGCCGCCAAGTCGGCAATCACTGCCTAATCAGCACAGTGACTGCTCGAAAGTTGAAAATAAGTCAAATTGAAACACTTGTTCGCATTATTTCCAACATATTAAGGATGTTAGATGACTAGGTCAGGCTATTGTTATTGTTTCTTGCCTCTTCTATCCACACCCCCTCCCTCACTTATAACCTGTCTACTTCTCCTTCTGGCCGACGTAATCCAAACGCCCCCATCGTGTCGGCTGGCGCGTATATACCGAGAAGCATTGCCCGCGTGCTAATAGCATTATCGGTACATATTACCAATTTGGATTGCCCTACTGCTACAGTAATAATGCACGTTTGCGAGCAATGTTCTAGCAAATTTACGCGTCGGGATGCCTTGTTGCGGCATCCGCGCCAGAGTTGTCCAAGCAACGTTCCCTATTCGCCTAGTGGTGAGTTTGTTGTTCTCCGTCTCTGATATATATATATATATAGTCAACCATGTCGGTCAGTTGCAGATACTCCTATGGATGCTCCTGCGAGGAGGGTATCCAATCTTCGCGCTCCAGAGGTGAGAGAGAGTGCTACGAAGAAAGCCCGACTTAATCCCCCCTCAGGTATATATCAATTGGTAATTGTAGTTTTTGTTTTCGACTGGAATAATGATTTAAAAACTTTGTAAGTAATTTCTGCAGTCAATAAAGTTTCTGTAGAAATGAAAATTTATAATTGTCTAAACAATATATATTCAGCTTTATTTAAGCCTTCTTCATTGTTACATTTAGAGTTTATATTTTGAATTTAATAGTTTGAATCTGAAAATAAACATTTGGTTAGGTTAATACGTTAAAACTTAAAGTGAAGGTTAAATTTTCTTACCAGTTAAGAGACATTTATATTCATTATTTGCTAATATTTTGTTATTTGAGATTTAATTCTACATCTTATATTTACATTTATACATCTGAAATTAAAGTTTTTACAATTAGGATTGTGAGCGTATTTATTTTATAGGTTAACTTACTGTTCAGAATTTTTTTTTAATATCATTTAGTAAAAAGTGTTGGTGGTGGAATTAAGCACACCACATTATTATTGTCACAAATTCATACTTTATAACAGTTGATTATGATTGTTTAAACAATTTCAAAACTTTTATGCACGTGTAAGCAAAACGGAAATGAATTGACAGATTGAAACACCGTGGCAAAACAAGAAAGCTTAGTGGATTCTTATAATTTCTAATTTCTTTTCATTCTAAGAGTAGTGCGTCTCAGATCCAAGATAATTGCTCAAATTATATTTAAGAAAATTGATGAAAATATAAAGTTTGTTTGAAAATATTTATTGGTAATTATAAAACCGGAGTGATTGACATGTTCGTAGCGAATGCTGCAGGACCATGTACGTCAACTGGACCGTCTACGTCAAGGAACGTGTCTGTGAGCTCTCGCCCTGGTAAAGATCTAAGTACGCATGAGTGTGTGTGAGTGGGCGGTGTAGTTACGATTGTTGTTACAGACTCCCGCTATTGCTCCGTATGCGACGAGAATGTTCCCGTGCGTGGCTTCGTTGGGCGCATGCGAAGTAATCGTCATGCGTTGCGAACCGGGAGGCCAGGCCTGGATGATGGAGTGGCACCCCTGCAGTCAGCCTCATATAATGGTCGAGGAGTTTCTGTTAGAAATTAAAGAAAAAGTGTTGACGTTATTGCGAAGGCAGCTTAAAAATTTAAAGAGCTTAAAGGTGAATTTGGAATTATTTGGATACTTCGTTTTAGAAAGTAAAGGATTGGAAGAAATCAAGTCATTTAACACGCGCAATGAAATTGTAACTTTGGGTACCGACCTCGATGTATTGTATGATAATTTTTGCGGCATCTTGGATGAGAAGGTGTCTGAATTTCAGGAACGGGAATCTGGTAAGTTGATGTGACCTCGACGATCGCTGTATATTAAGAACACTTGAATTGTTGCAGGCTGGGATCTTAAGCAGTTGCTGTCGTTGGTCGTCGCCGTCAACAAATACAACCCCCTCAGAGCTTCCTCGTACCTACCACTGCCATCATTTATTGTGCGAAAGAAAGCTATTGTCAACGTTCAAAACAAGGATGAGTACTGTTTCGGGTGGGCGATTTTAGCTGGTATTGTTGAACCTAGCGGACCTCCCCATCGTACGAGTTCTTATCCCGATTGTAGAACTGTTTTGGCGTTAGATGGGTTGGAATTTCCATTGAAATTGCGCGATATTCCGAAATTCGAACAACTTAATCCTCAACTTTCGGTTAACGTGTATGGGTTAGAGTCGCGTTTTGAAAATCAAAAAATGATTTGGAAAGTTCTGGGACCTTTGCATTACTCTGTCATGAAGCGGTTGAGACACGTTAACTTGCTTCTGTTAACTAATGACGAGGGTGACAGTCATTACTGTTGCATTAAAAAATTTTCTCGCCTCGTTTCACAGCAAATAACTGCTAGAAAGGGGGCAAAACATTTTTGTGACGGATGCTTGCATTACTTCCGTACTGAACAGCACTTGCGACAACATATGAAGTTCGATTGTAATCAGGTGTATACCAAAATTCCAACCGATGAGTTGATCGTGGACAAACTTGGTGAAACAATCCCACAATATATTTTGAAATTTGAAAATTACCATAAACAATTAAAATTACCGTTCGTTGTCTACGCAGATTTTGAGACGATTTTAAAACCTGTACAGGAACCTGATACGCAACCAGACCTCGAGAGTTCGTTTACAGTTAAGACGTGCGAGCATGTGCCTTACTCGTTTGCATATTTTATAAAGTGTTCGTACGACGACAGTCTTTCTAAATTTCAAACGTACCGCGGTGAAGATGCTTCAACTGTTTTTATGGAGCGGTTGGATGCAGACGTTCGTTATTTGTATGACAATTTTTTAAAAAACGTGGTTCCTTTGGCGACGATGACTACTGCGGAACTTCAAAATTACGAGGCTGCTACGTCTTGCCATATATGTGATCGACCCTTTGTGACCGATCAGATTAGGGTGCGAGACCATTGTCACCTTACTGGAGCGTATCGGGGTGCTTCACATTCTATCTGTAATCTAAATTTCAAAGTTCCCAATTTTGTGCCTGTCTTTTTCCACAACCTAAATTATGATTCTCATTTGTTCGTCAAACAATTCGCCGTCGATGGCAAACAGATCGATGTGATACCTCAAACGAAAGAAAAATATATATCCTTTGGCAAGCATCTGTTAGTAGATGAAATCGATTTTGGTTACAAAACGCAGAAAGTTTATTTACAAATTAGATTTCTAAACAGTTACCGTTTTATGAATCGATCTTTGAGTACCTTAGCTGATTATTTGGCTGACGATCAGTTTTATGAAATTAAAAGGTTGTTTGGGGACGATGCAAAATTTCAATTAATGAGACAGAAAGGCGTGTTTCCATATTCCTTTGTGGACTCCTTCGAAAAATTGAACCTTGCGAAGTTGCCTTCGAAGGTTCAGTTTTTCGACTCTCTACATGAAGAACACGTCTCTCAAACTGATTACGATCGTGCTGTGTCTGTGTGGAACACCTTCGACTGTCAAACTTTGGGTGACTACTCGGACATTTATTTAAAAGCTGACGTGTTGATTTTGGCAGACGTGTTTGAAAATTTTAGGAAGTTATGTTTGGAAGCATATAAGTTGGACCCTGCCCAATATTATACGGATCCAGGTCTTAGTTGGGACGCTATGTTACGATCTACGGGTGTCAAATTAGAATTATTAACTGACATGGACATGATACATTTTCTCAAAAAGTCAATTAGGGGTGGTATAAGCACATGTATTGGTAGGAAGGCTATTGCCAACAATTGTTTAGTTCCAAATTATGATTCCTCCGAGCCTACATCATTCATTATGTATTTAGACGCTACAAACCTATACGGTTTTGCGATGCGTCAGTATTTGCCGCACCGAAATTTTGAATGGCTCGCGGCGGAGGAAGTTGAAAATTTTGGTGTTTGAAATTGACGATGGGGCGGATACGGGTTTTATTTTGGAGGTTGATCTGCAGTATCCTGAACACTTGCACGACGACCACAATGATCTACTATTTTGTCCGGAACTTATTATTCCCCCGGGTGGAAAATATAAATGTCCAAAATTGATTCCAAATTTGTACCATAAGACCAAGTATGTGCTTCATTATCGAAATTTGAAACAATGTTTAGATGCTGGTTTAGTTCTTACAAAAATTCACAGAATTCTTAAATTTATTCAATCGCTATCTTATTCCTCAGTCGAATAACACTCTAGCATGGGGTCATGTAGATATAGGCATGTCAGGTGCTAGACCGTTGAACAGATTACTGGAATTATTGCAAGACGATCAGTAATACTACGCGCGGATCAATAACAGTACTTTTTTTTGTCGTTTACATGGTAATGACAGTTTATTTCTTGCAAAGAGTCTCACGAGATTGGTACGTTTACAGAGGTTTTCTTTTCGTAGATATTTAGACATAATTTGATTTCCTTTGTATGTATAATTAGTTACTTTGTAATTGTATCGTAAAATGTTAAGTATACATAATTTCATTTTTGTACAATTTGTTATTATGTTATTGTATCATACTATGTTTGTAAGTAGTTATCATATAACATTCTCATCTAGTTCCAATTTAAATGAAATGTGTCATGTTGTTTAGAAGTAGTAATGCATATCTACAGAAGAACTCACATTGAAATCTGTAATGTTGTTCAGAATTAGTAATGCATATCTGAAGAAAAACTCACATAGTTGTACCAGTCTATTAATTAAAAAAGATATTTACTACAAAAAAACGTTTTATTTTTTGAGAGTACTACATCATTTCTTTAAGTTACACGAGATTGGTTTTAGGTATCCAAGAATTGTGTCGCTTGTCGAATCCCAACCACTTTACATACAATAAGTTTCCTTTCTTCTTCAGGACCCTTTCAACTAGATATACGTCTGAATGTTTTGTTTTTTGCAGTTCATGCTCGTAGAATCCTCCTTTAATTTCGTGGCCTTCTTGGTCCGTGAGTCGATAGGTTGTAGGGTTTGTAAGTCGAACTGTAGATATTGTAAATATTTCATTGCTCCAGCTTGACGTGTACCCCTTGCTAAATGCCGAACGATACTTGCTAATGCGTACCAAGTCCCCTGTACGAAACTTTTGAGGTTTCGGGTCCACGATCTTTGTGTAACTGTACGCCGTGTTTAACAAAAGTTTTGCATTCTTTAAGTTCACTTGGGCAGGTTTCATTCCTATTGTGCGATGCTTGGTTGTGTTATACTTTGCTACGATCTTGGGTAGGATATCCAACCATTTGTAGGACCCTTGCAGGCTGAACTGCTTCCACATCATGTTCTTCAGTGTGCGATTGCATCTCTCCACTATGCTGCTTTTCATACTAGAATACGTGCTGTAGTGTTTGATATTGTGCTGCCGCATTAATAGTTGAAAGGCGGTGTTGTAAAACTCTTTCCCCAAATCCGTTTGCAAGTTTTGCGGTGACACCTTTACACTCCTCAACACCTTACCCATGGCAGCTGTTACGTCCTTTCCTGTTTTACGTTTTACGGGATAGGCCCACACATACTTTGAGAAAGCATTAATCACTACCAGAATGTAACGAAAGCCCTTATTGACTTTTGCATAAGGAATCATTTCTACCAAATCCGCTTGATATAAATCGTTCAAGCCTTTTAGGATAACGCGCCTTCTCTTGAAATTTTTTCGTGCTGGTTTGTGGAGTTCGCTAACTATGGCTTCTTTAAGGTTCATTGTCAACTGTTGCTTTCTACACTCCTACGGGACATTTAAGCAGCAGTTGCACGTATAACTTATTGTTTATGGATTCGAATTGCAGTTTATCTCCTCGCCGCAATGTCTTACCGACAAGCGTGTCCTGTGGGATGCCGTTGATGTGTGATACTACCAAAGGTCCGCTGACTTGAACACTTATGATCTCGCCGGTTGTTAACAGAAAAATGTACTCGTTCTGTCCGAAAATTTTGGAATATCCGATTTCATCGTACCCACGCCCCGCTAGCAGCAGTGGTACTTCTATATGGAGTTGATTTACATTTTTCACTTTCATAAAGACATGTCTGGGGTGCGCTGCGTGGCGCGTGCTATGGTAGTGCCGTCCAAATTTGTCGATGGGCATTACTCTATCGTCGGCTGATGCTTTCTGACCTTACCGCTATTGGCACTCCACTTTTGTACCCCTTAGTAGATTATTTTCGCGTCTCGCAGGGCTTCGGTGATGCGAACTATCTCATTGGAATGACCCGTGTGTCCAGCTGCTTGAGAAGCTATTAATATACGCAACCGATTCACTAATGAGTTGGGATCCTTCCAAGGAACATATACCACTTTTTTGTCCGTCACTGTTAGTAATCCCTTGCCACGCCGTGGTACCTTTGTCGCTGGTCTGCCGGGAGCTCTTATGGTTGAGGAGGCAGTTAGAGGTCGTACTATTTTCATGTATTTAGACCCTGCGTTACCACTAACTCTTTGTGTGGGGTCGTAGTTTACACGATTTGCGGCGGAACGATCCACTAAATCTAGATATTGCTCTAAATCTGCGTTTTTGTATATATTTGGTTTCTTTTTAAACATCAATTCGTACAATCCTGGAGTGCCTTTGTAGACTATTCTGTTGCCGTTGTCTGTAATAACGATATTTTCACCCTCGAATTTGATTTCTTTATTTCCTATAGCAAACTTATCTCCCTCTATGTCGAATCGGACTCCGTAGTGCAAATCGTACTTGTCCTCAGTATCTCGTATCATTCCTTCCACGTATGTGCGAGCTAACCCTTGAAATTGTTCTAAATATTGACCAAGAACTTCCGGTGCCAGCATTTGTTGGATGGTTTCTCTGGCCGCTTGTACAGCACCTTCTTCTGCTGCCGCCTCAGCAACCTCTGTTTGCAACTGCTCATCGTATTCCTCTACTGGTTCACTCTCGGATAACACATGCGCCTGCAAAAATCGAGGTGTGGAGGTGCGTGATGGCCCCGGTGTAAAGGTGTATGATGGCCCCGGTATGGAGGTGTGTGACGATTCCGGAAGGTTTGTCGCAGAAACTTGGCCTGGAGTGGTTATCGCTCGCGGACGGGGCAAGGTAGAGGGAGTGCATAGTCTACGTTTAATTGTTATTGGCAAATAATCCGCTTTTGGTTCGCCCACTGGCCCACCTTCTTGCTTTATAGTTGTCAGCAATTCGGTGAGCGGTTTGGAAAGAGGTTTAAATTGCTCAGCTAAAATCGACTGGGATTGGGCGATGTCTGCTTTTAAAGCTGCGTATTTACGTCTAACGGATTGTCGGGTTTTGATAAGTTCTCTGGCTAAACGCTTATCCATGTTGCAACTCCTTCAGTTGTTGGTAAACTACTACCTTCCCTTCTTTGGCTGCTGTCTATATATTAAAGTAATTGTCAATACCTTTTCTATATCGTCCCGCGTTGGTTTCGCTTTCTTTATCGATCACTAAAATCCGTGATCCTCATTCCAACAATAAGAGCACAATGCTTTAAACTTGTCGAATGACATGTCCGTGTTGACATGATCGTCGTAAATGTGCTTCAGATTGGTGTTGTCTTGTTGGAATATGATGACGAGATTTGCATTATCTCTTATGAGCTGCTTAGGAATAGTTGAATACGTCTGACATAGATAAAAACAATCTATGTTTCGGTGACGTCCGAAACAAAAATAATCTCGAATTATGCTTTGCGTCTCGCAAGCTACGTCGTCAAAAACTATCACGGAATGTTTTTTTGCTTCCTGGGGTTTAATCACCTCACAATCGTTACTATATTCAAAGAATCCAATGTCTCGCAATGGTTGAAAGGCTGCTCTCAGATAATTATATTTGGGTTGATCGAGTGTTTTCGAATATATATAAAGGTTTGCGAATTGCAACCCATTTCGATGCACTAGTAAACTGATTATGAGGTTGGTTTGTCCAAATCCGGATCGACCTATGACCACACATCGTTTACATCCTTTACCCAGTAAAACGCTGTGCTTTCTGTAAGTCTCGGATATGGAATTTATTGTGTGATTTACTACCGGCAAAGAACACCCTTGCTTCACAATTTTGACGTTTTCCATCGTTTTCACTCGGAAGAAAACTGCGCTCTACCCGCCGTGCGTTCTTGTTATATTTGTGAATTCCGTTTGAAGAACATCAGTCGTGTGTAAGTCTTTAAGATGAAAGCTACTAAGCGCAAACAAACCAGTCATCACCGAACCGCCAAGCGGAAAGGTCGCGGTTTCCTGAATACCCTTATTGACAAATTACCCTTTGAACTACACATACCAGGGTACAAGTTTTGCGGACCTGGTACCCGACTTAAAAAACGTCTTTCTCGAGGCGATCGAGGAAGGAATCCTCTGGACGAGGCCTGCAAGCAACACGACATCACATACTCACAATCTAGCGATCTTTCGACACGTCACGCGGCAGATAAAGTTCTAGCAGAGAAAGCTTGGGAACGTGTTAAAGCCAAAGACTCTACTCTTGGGGAAAGAGCTGCAGCCCTTGCTGTTACTGGAATTATGAAAGGAAAGACGAAAGTCGGAATGGGTGTGAAACGGAAGCGTACACGGCGAACGCATTCCAAACGGGTCGGTATCACAGTCCGCTCGCAATCAGGAGGAGCTTTAAAAACAAGGAGGAGGCGGAAGCGGTCAAGAATACTACCTCTTCCGAAGAGAGGAGGCGTATTGCCGCTTGTACCCATACTTGCTGCATTAGGAGCATTGGGATCCCTCGGAGGTGGTGCTGCAGCAGTCGCTAAAGCAGTGGGAGACTCAAAGGCTGCTAAAAAGAATCTCCAGGAAAAGGAGCGACATAACAAAGCTATGGAATCTATTGCTCGCGGGAAAGAGTTATATCTACGACCGTATCAGTCAAAAAACTACCGTTGAAGCTACCGCGCCGCGCGTTAACCAACATTGATATTACAGACTACGTTAAACGCCTAGAAATTCCACACTTTAGGGGAATATTTATGCGGGATGCCCTGCCTATCAAGATTCGTAAACGAGTATGTGGTGTCACTAACTTGGACGATGATGTAGGACCTGGCACGCATTGGACGGCTTACGTAAAAGTGGATACCTTTGTTCTGTATTTCGATAGCATCGGTAGCTTACAACCTCCAACCGAATTAGTGAAATACTTTCGTAGCGATGGTGGCAATAACACGATCACGTATAATTCTAATAGATATCAACGACTCATGTCATACACATGCGGTCACCTGTGTCTCAAATTTCTATATAACTTTGCGAAACCGCTTTTGTCGACAGTTTAAGTGTTGCGCTTCATCATGTCTAGTATATTCACTCTGACAGGTGATTCATCAATCCTTACTGCGAATTTTGACCCCCCTATTTTCTTAGACGACGGTAGCGAATATGTTTTGGGGTTGTTAAGTTTCGAAACCTACAATACTATTGCTAACATTAGACCTCCCAACAATGAATTTCATCTCGTCGGACTACCTCATATTACTATACCTGAGGGTGCATACGAAATTACGGACATTGCCGACTTTCTGCATAACCAACTTGAGTCTAGCGGAAGTAATGGGCGGGTGCTGCTACGCGGAAACAACAGCACCTTAAAAACCGAAATAAAATCGAACGTTCCAATCGACTTTACATGTGACAATACTATTCGAGACATGTTGGGATTTGACAGCAAAATTTATGATGCGAGTATGTGGCATGCAGGTGAACATGTTACGAACATTTTGAACATTAACTCCATCCTTATCCACTGCAATATCTCTGTCGGTTCCTATAAAAATGGTAAGCCTGGCCACATCGTTCATCAATTCTTCCCCATAGTGCCGCCTGGGTACAAAATAGTGGAAACACCTAACCCTGTCATTTACCTACCGATCAGCACGAGACAGATCACTAACCTAACTGTTAAAATACTGGACCAGACTGATACCCCCGTCAGTTTTAGTAAGGAAACCGTCACGGTAACATTGCATTTAAAGAAGTTATAATGGGTTTTCGATTCAACCCTTCACCCTACCATGTCCAACCCAGTTCGTATAAGAGACGTTGTCCACAGCCTTGTAAAATCAGTTCAGCTTCGTCCGCCGAGCAGTTAACAAAGGCAAACAGAGACTTCTTGCGATCGTTGGGTTTTAAAGGGCTGCCATGAGTATTCTAAATATTGGGGAACGTGTCCTCGTCGACAACTCGATCGTTAGCAATCAGTTGCACACCCATCAACCGTATACAAACCGTTTCGACTATAACGATGAAATTCGAATTCCAATTCCTGAAGATATGTCAACTCTACCAGGTTTGAGCTATCTATACATAGAAGGAAAATTACGGAAAGCAACCGGTGAAGTTACGACGGCTAAATTTCTTAACAATGGGTTGGCTCACTTATGTAGCGAAATCCGATACGAAATCAATGGTGTCGTTGTCGATTCTGTTACCAAACCTGGTATTACATCTACTCGTAAGGGATATGTGTCCTACAGTTCTGATGATGTTAAAAAGCTTTAAAATTCTGGTTGGTTGTACGCCGCCAATACTCACATTACCGATTCACAGGGCAACTTCAGTACCTGCATACCGTTGAAAATGCTGCTAGGCTTTGCCGAAGATTATGGAAAAGTCATACTTAACATCCGACAAGAGCTTGTCCTGATTCGCAGCAATACCGATGCCGACGCCGTATTTAGTGCTACCGTAGGAGAGACTGCTAAAGTTACGATTGACAAGCTGTATTGGAAAGTTCCACATGTCACTCCAGGTCTTGCTCAAGAATTATCTCTAACCAAATACATTGACAAAAATATCGACACACAAGTAGCGTTTCGCAGCTGGCAACTTCATATCATACCAGGCGTTAATGCCGTGACTCAACATTCTCATGCCATTGCAACAACCACCAAATTACAAACCCCCAGATATGTCATCGTAGGTTTTCAGACGGAACGTTCGGGGCTCATCTCTAAGGACAATAGTCATTTCGACAAAATTAATCTTACAAATTTTAGAGTTTATCTCAACACCGAACGTTTCCCCTACGATAATTTAAATAACAATTATGGTCTGAATCATTAAGCCACATTATACGAAATGTACTCCAAGTTTCAATCGTCCTATTATAACAAGACTGACGAGCCTTGGTTCACGCCCAATGAGTTTGTCGACAAAGCACCCATTGTTGTAATCGACTGCTCCCATCAAAAGGACTACCTCCACGCGAACGCTGTAGTTTTTCGAGTTGAATTTGAAACTTCCGCAAACGTGCTAGCCAACACAACCGCGTATTGTCTCGTTCTTCATGATCTAGTTTTTACGTACAACGCCCTGACAAAAGCAGTAAAACAATTGTTATACTCCGAAGCAGTTTTTTTTTGCATTGTACTCCTACTGCCGTCTACTTTCTGATTATTGAAAAAAATATAATATTAAAAAAAAATTGACTCGACTAGGATTCGAACCCAGATCTCCTGAGGCGCAGTGTCTAGAATTCCCTTTACCGAGTCCTTAAACTATTTAATGAAAAACGGCGATGACCTTCGGGATAATCGAAAGTATAAAAGGTTGCGCATTATCATGGTCTCGTTAATTGTTTTATAACTTACGTCAAGTTCGCACACTATTCGTTTACGTATAAAATAATGGATCAGACTTCAAGTGACGATTCTTCACATGAAATCACATTAAAGCACGCTGTAAAGTTGTGCTGTGCTTTCTGGTTTGAAGATGCAAAAAACAATTTAGATAAAATAGTGAGAAATTCCTCGGGACTCAGAAATTTAGACTTGGAATTTGACGCGTATGTAGTGACTGCTATGGCTGGCGATAGCCAAAATCAACAAGAAAGACGGAAACGACTGATTGCCAATTTGGAAAAAAACATTTTAAAATATTTTGCTAGAGAAGGAAATACGTCGCTGACGCTGGATGTGGACTACCACCCAAAGCATCCCTTTGCTGAAATGCTGGAAGAACGTGTCTCAGTATTCAATCTACCGTGTAAATCTACAACGAAAATTAACTCTACACCAACCGGCATGTTCACACTTCAAGTTAGGAGTGGATATGGCTCGCTCTTCTGGAGATATATTTCAAATATTGATCACCTGTAACATTTAACTAAATATAATTTTTAAATGGTTTATTTTTTTATTTTGATTTGACCTTGAGTTGAAGGCTAAGGTGATTTTCAACATCACATCATTTTCAAGGACGAACTCTAACACCTCCCACCACTCGACCTTGATTTCAAAGTGAAACTCTAGAACCTCCTCTCACCAAAAAGAAAAGAAAAAATCTACAAAACGATGCGGCTGTTGACTAGTATCGGTCTGAACGAACAAATTTGTGAAAAGAAGGAAAATGAAGAAGAGTGTGCAGTTTGACGACTCGAAGAATCAGATGTACAATCTGCATACGTGGGCGTATGCGTATAAAGAAGCTCGGAGAGGAGTCTGGCAACAAGAAGCTATGGATAAGATGAGGTTCAAGCGGAGGATCCTTAATGTGGAAGAGGTATTGAGAAACGTCTTCAGCTCAAAACATAGGGATAAAGTATACGTAGAACGATATTCAGCCTTTGCAGATCATTAGATTGTACATTGTTAGATTATATATTGTTTGTAAATAAAAAAAACAGAATAAAATTTAAATGTTGTTTTATTATTCCATTAAGTAATGATTATATATATGGTAAACATTAGACAAAGCACAATAGCAACAAGGTTTAGCATGATACATGCAAAGGGGTTGTGTTGGACTGAGTGGTGGTTGCTCCGCAATTTCAATAATTGGTGTTGAGGTGTAGCGTTTCAGAAACTCAGCCTTTTCTCTCCCTTTGACATATATCAGTTCAGCGTCCCGCAGAAGGCGTCGCAATATGGTGGGGAACAGGTATGCAGGAGTAAATCCATCCTTCCAGGCGATGCAATGATGGTTTTCCATTAACCAACGGGCTTGCTTTTGCAAATTCTGAAGCAGTGCTTCGAAAGGAAAGGGTTGTTTGAACACGTGGTGAGCAATACTGGTTCCATCGTAAGCAGCAAATTCCTTTGGAGTGAAATTCTTGTCGGTTGTTTTGAATCCTTGAATATCGATAACCAATTTCATGTTGCCTCACAGAACTAGCTGAACGGCTAAAGGTACTGGCGCACTCACACTTGTCAGGATACAACGAAGTTATGGTCGGATAACTAGCTGGACGGGAAAGTAATACTACCCCCCCCCCCACTCTCCATGATAAAACTTGCGCAGAAGAGTTACACCTGCTTGACCACTCTCGTCAGAGCATTGTACGTATTATAAGTAGTAGTTTCTTCAGTAAAAAAACTTTAACAAATAAACATTACATACTATAATATAATAATATAAGAAAAAATATAAATACTAGCTTAACTAGTAACATTTTCTTCTTTAGTTTTTTTCGCTCTAGTTTCTTCTTTAGTTTTTTCTTCATCTTCTTCTTCTATAAATTTGTTTACTTCACTTAGCTGATGATGTAACCCGAGACCTTCCATCAGATTTACAAAGAGCCTTCGATTTATCACATTATTTAGAAACAATTGACATACTTCTGCTCCATTTTCATATAATCTTTCTCTCGTGTGCAACTCTTCATCGGTATATCCGCTCTGCCCCATACCATACACAACTTCATGTCCTGCGTCGAATGCTAAGTCCTCACACAGACCTTGCAGATTTCATATGGCGCTGCGCACATCTGTAGCTGGCGCTCGAGCAGCCTCCGAGTAACACATCCACATTACGACGACAGTTGCTGCCCAATTGCTTCTAGTTCAATATCACACCTAACACTGTCGCTAGCAAACGTCAGCAGTTCGTACAGACACAGAGCCTTCTCCGACAATTCGTCAAAGTTTTGTAACGTAACGTGTAGATTTTGAATATAATCCCCAGGTTGAGTTAGCGCTCGCGTTATTGCTGTTGAATAAAATTGAGGAAACTTTAAGTTCTTCAATTGTGCTAGTTTTCGTTCAATTAGAGTGCGAACTCTGTACAGCTCTTCCACAGTTTCTCTCCCCAGGTAAACATCCGATCCGTCCTGACCCTGTATGCGTAACACCTTCACCGCTTGAATCGTTGTGAATGATAGGAGTATGGGTCCCAACTGAAACGGTGGCCACTGTCCAGCTCCGGAATAAAAATAATTTGTTATAATTCCCTCATTTTCTAACAGGATTCCCCACTCGGGTTCCAGCAGCTAAACCCAATTATTGTGATTTCCACGTATTTGTATTACTGGTACAAATCCACCGCTGGTTTGTAGACCCACACATACAAACTTAGTCATTAAATTATTTAATCTATATGTACTACTGCCAAGGAGCACTGGACACTGTTGCGGTTTAAACTTTGTGACACCATCGAACACTGCTTGCCCGCTCTTCACTAAGCCAAGAACTTTGGTAATGGTTTCCATTCTTAGTTGCACTGAATAAGAAGATGTTCTGCGATTCCTACTCCTGCCTGCTCTTTTTTTATCTACTTTTCGAAGGTAGTGGTAGAAGGGAGTTACAAGGTTGCCTACGATCACGGTCAAGTAGGAGGAGTACCAAAACTAGTGGTGGGGGGAAAATTGGTCAGTTAGAAATAGCATTTCAACGAAGTAGCAGTTAAGCGAATCGAGTGTGCGTAGAAGCGTTAGAGTAAACTATAATGCCGCTGGATAAATTTGGAAGGCATCACCTTGGCCATCCCTCAGATCATTCCACTGATCCTCCTCCTCAACTGTTTCTTTTCGAGAACTTGGCGGATTTTTACTATGAAAAGGACATACACTTTACAAGTCTAGGAGTTAACCTTGAAGGCTGGTATATTCTACTATCCGGTAAATTAAACTATACAGTTCAATTCGCTGAGGCTGTTATATCTTCTGTCAATACGAATCCTGCAACTCCTACAATTATTTTGAATGATAGCCATCTTAGCGCTACAGAGTTGACTGGAAAGACCCTGAAAAGGGGTGACGTGCTGAAATTTAAAGCAGTCAACGACATTCCTGTTATGTATGTGGAATTTCATCTCAGGGCTCCCATTCTAGTGGAGTCGCCCGGTCAGCCTTGAACAGCTATTCCCCCCTCTCATTCTGGATTACCAACTATATAAGCGTGTCACAACCTTACAGAGTAACAGTCGCTAGTTTTCATTTAACCATGTGTCTCGAAGTATTTCCGCCATACCTCCGCCGATACGAGCACCGCATCCAGACCTACAAAAACTGGACTGGTGTCATACCTGCAGCCTCGCTTGCACGGGTTGGATTTTTTTACCTTCAAGACAGCGATGAAGTGCAGTGCTTTTGTTGTGAAATTTGTATCCACAAATGGGTACCGGAAGATGATCCTCTAGAGCAACATTTGCGCTGGTCCGAACATTGCGTCTTTGCGAAGATGTGTAAAAAGTTGCAACAATTACAAAACGAGTTAGAAGAGGTCAAACATTTTTTTGGTTGCGGATCAACTTAACATAAGTGATGCCTTACAAAAAATTAGTGCACTAGACTTGACAATTCCTAATTAACGTATTTATACTTAATAAATGAATTTATAACACTTTTTTCGTTTTTATTCATTGTCGTTGTTCTTTTAGCCGTCTTCACAAGTACATTCTTCTACGCCAACGAGCGAGCATCATTTCAACAATATGAATCTCACAACCCCCGCAGTTCGTGGAGGTTCTTGTTTGAAAGGGTTTGGAACAAGGTTAAGTCAAAGTAACCATCCAAATACGATTTAGCTTTGAACTTAAAAGCAGAGGTCCTTGAACTTAAAAGCTGAAGTCCTTGACTTTAAATATTTTTTTTCTTTGGAGTGTTCTGAGACAAGGTCAGGTCAAGGTTGCCACCCCCACCACTCGACCCGCCACCTCCCACCAACACTTAGCCTTGACCTTAATATTTATGGTGGTGGGAGGTGGCGGTTCGAGTGGTGGGGGTTGGCAACCTTGACCTGACCTTGTCTCAGAACACTCCAAAACACCCTACTGACGTCCTAGATGTCATATATGTCCCTAACGTCCCAGACGTCCCAGATGTCCCATATGTCCCTAACGTCCCAGACGTCCCAAATGTCCCATATGTCCGATATGTCCGTAACGTCCCCGACGTCCAGGTTGTTTCATATGTCTCTAACGTCCAAGACGTCCTAGATGTCCCATATGTCTCTAACGTCCCAGACGTCCTAGATGTCCCATATGTCTCTAACGTCCCAGTCGTCCTAGATGTCCTATATATCCCTAACGTCCCAGGCGTCTCAGATTTTCCATATGTCCCTAACGTCCAGACGTCCCAGACGTTCCAGATGTCCCAAACTTTCCAAACGTCGCAGACGTCTCAGATGTCCTAGATGTCCCATATGTCCTTAACGTCCCAGACGTCCTAGATGTCTTATATGTCCCTAACGTCCCAGACGTCCGAGTTGTTTCATATGTCCCTAATGTCCCAGACGCCTTAGATGTCCCATTTGTCTCTAACGTCCCAGACGTCCCAGATGTCCCATATGTGCCTAACGTCCCAGACGTCCCAGATGTCCCATATGTCCCTAACGTCCCAGACGTCCTAGATGTCCCATATGTCTCTAACGTCCCAGTCGTCTTAGATGTCCTATAAATCCCTAACGTCCCAGGCGTCTCAGATGTTCCATATGTCCCTAACGTCCCAGACGTCCCAGACGTTCCAGATATCCCAGACTTTCCAAACGTCGCAGACGTCTCAGGTGTCCTAGATGTCCCATATGTCCCTAACGTCCCAGACGTCCTAGATGTCTTATATGTCCCTAACGTCCAAGACGTCCCAGATGTTCCATATGTCCCTAACGTCCCATACGTCCCAGATGTCCCATATGTCCCTAACGTCCCAGACGTCCCAGACGTCCCATGTGTACCATATGTCTATAACGTCCCAGGCGTCCTACATGTCCCATATGTCCCTATCGTCTTAGACGTCTCAGACGTTTTAGATGTCCCATATGTCACTAACGTCCTTGACGTCCCAGGCGTCCTAGATGTCCCATATATCCCTAACGTCCCAGACGTCTTGGACGTCCTATATGTCCCTAACGTCTCAAATGTCCCGGATGTCCCTTATGTCCCTAACGTCCCAGACGTCCCAGATGTCCCATATGTCCCTAACGTCCCAGACGTCCCAGATGTCCCATATGTCCTTAACGTCCCAGACGTCCTAGATGTCTCATATTTTTCTAACGTCCCAGACGTCCCAGACGTATCATATGTCCCTAACGTCCCAGACGTCCCAGACGTCCCAGATATCCCAGACTTTCCAAATGTCGCAGACGTCTCAGATGTCCTAGATGTCCCATATGTCCCTAACGTCCCAGACGTCCTAGATGTCTTATATGTCCCTAACGTCCCAGACGTCCCAGATGTCCCATATGTCCCTAACGTCCCATTCGTCCCAGATGTCCCATATGTCCCTAACGTCCCAGACGTCCCAGACGTCCCATGTGTACCATATGTCTATAACGTCCCAGGCGTCCTACTTGTCCCATATGTCCCTAACGTCTTAAACGTCCCAGACGTCTTAGATGTCCCATATGTCACTAACGTCCTTGACGTCCCAGACGTCCTTGACGTCCCAGACGTCCTTGACGTCCCAGACGTCCTTGACGTCCCAGACGTCCTTGACGTACCAGACGTCCTAGATGTCCCATATATCCCTAACGTCTCAGACGTCTTAGACGTCCTATATGTCCCTAACGTCTCAGACGTCCCGGATGTCCCTTATGTCCGTAACGTCCCAGACGTCCCAGATGTCCCATGAGTCCCTAACGTCCCAGACGTTTCAAATGGCCCATATTTCCCATATGTACCTAACGTCCCAGACGTCCTAGATTTCCTATATGTTCCTAACGTCCCAGACGTCCCAGATGTCCCATATGTCCCTAACGTCTCAAACGTCCCAGATGTCCCATATGTCCCATATGTCAGTAACGTCCCAGACTTCCCAGATGTCCCATACGTTCCTAACGTCCCAGAAGTCCTAGATGTCCCATATGCCCCTAACGTCCCAGACGTCCTAGAAATCCCGTATGTCCCTAACGTCCCAGACGTCCTAGATGTCCCATATGTCCCTAACGTAATTGACGTCATAGACGTCCTAGATGTCCCATATATCCCTAACGTCCCAGACGTCTTAGAAGTCCCATATGTCCCTAACGTCCCAAACGTCCTAGATGTCCCATATGTCTCTAACGTCCCAGTCGTCCTAGATGTCCTATAAATCCCTAACGTCCCAGGCGTCTCAGATGTTCCATATGTCCCTAACGTCCCAGACGTCCCAGACGTTCCAGATATCCCAGACTTTCCAAACGTCGCAGACGTCTCAGGTGTCCTAGATGTCCCATATGTCCCTAACGTCCCAGACGTCCTAGATGTCTTATATGTCCCTAACGTCCAAGACGTCCCAGATGTTCCATATGTCCCTAACGTCCCATACGTCCCAGATGTCCCATATGTCCCTAACGTTCCAGACGTCCCAGACGTCCCATGTGTACCATATGTCTATAACGTCCCAGGCGTCCTACATGTCCCATATGTCCCTATCGTCTTAGACGTCCCAGACGTTTTAGATGTCCCATATGTCACTAACGTCCTTGACGTCCCAGGCGTCCTAGATGTCCCATATATCCCTAACGTCCCAGACGTCTTGGACGTCCTATATGTCCCTAACGTCTCAAATGTCCCGGATGTCCCTTATGTCCTTAACGTCCCAGACGTCCCAGATGTCCCATATCTCCCTAACGTCCCAGACGTCCCAGATGTCCCATATGTCCTTAACGTCCCAGACGTCCTAGATGTCTCATATTTTTCTAACGTCCCAGACGTCCCAGACGTATCATATGTCCCTAACGTCCCAGACGTCCCAGACGTCCCAGATATCCCAGACTTTCCAAACGTCGCAGACGTCTCAGATGTCCTAGATGTCCCATATGTCCCTAACGTCCCAGACGTCCTAGATGTCTTATATGTCCCTAACGTCCCAGACGTCCCAGATGTCCCATATGTCCCTAACGTCCCATACGTCCCAGATGTCCCATATGTCCCTAACGTCCCAGACGTCCCAGACGTCCCATGTGTACCATATGTCTATAACGTCCCAGGCGTCTTACTTGTCCCATATGTCCCTAACGTCTTAAACGTCCCAGACGTCTTAGATGTCCCATATGTCACTAACGTCCTTGACGTCCCAGACGTCCTTGACGTCCCAGACGTCCTTGACGTCCCAGACGTCCTAGATGTCCCATATATCCCTAACGTCTCAGACGTCTTAGACGTCCTATATGTCCCTAACGTCTCAGACGTCCCGGATGTCCCATGAGTACCTAACGTCCCAGACGTCTCAAATGGCCCACATTTCCCATATGTACCTAACGTCCCAGACGTCCTAGATTTCCTATATGTTCCTAACGTCCCAGACGTCCCAGATGTCCCATATGTCCCTAACGTCTCAGACGTCCCAGATGTCCCATATGTCCCATATGTCAGTAACGTCCCAAACTTCCCAGATGTCCCATACGTTCCTAACGTCCCAGAAGTCCTAGATGTCCCATATGCCCCTAACGTCCCAGACGTCCTAGAAATCCCGTATGTCCCTAACGTCCCAGACGTCCTAGATGTCCCATATGTCCCTAACGTAATTGACGTCATAGACGTCCTAGATGTCCCATATATCCCTAACGTCCCAGACGTCTTAGAAGTCCCATATGTCCCTAACGTCCCAAACGTCCTAGATGTCCCATATGTCTTTAACATCCCAGACGTCCCAGATCTCCCATATGTCCCTAACGTCCCATACGTTCCGGATGTCCCATTTGTCCCATATGTCCCTAACGTCCCAGACGTCCAAGGTGTCCGATATACCCCTAACGTCCCAGGCGTCCCAGATGTCCCATATGTCCGTAACGTCCCAGACGTCCCAGATGTTCTATATGTCCCTAACGTCCCAGACGTCCCAGATATCCCAGACTTCTCAAACGTCGCATGCGTCTCAGATATCCTAGATGTCCCATATATCCCTAACATGCCAGACGTCCTAGATGTCCTATATGTCCCTAACGTCCCAGACGTCCCAGATGTCCCATATGTCCTTAACGTCCCATACGTCCCAGATGTCCCATACGTCCCTAACGTCCCAGGCGTCCCAGACGTCTCATGTGTCCCATATATCCCTAACGTCCCAGACGTCTCAGATGCCCCATGTGTCCCTAACGTCCCAGACATCTCAGATGTCCCATATGTTTCATACGTCCCTAACGTCCCAGACGTCCCAGATGTCCCATATGTCCCTAACGTCCCAGACGTCCCAGAATTCCCATATTTCTTATATGTCCCTAACGTCCCAGACGTCCCAGATGTCCCAAATGTCCCTAAAGTCCCAGACGTTCCAGATGTTCCATATGTCCCATACGTCCCTAAAGTCCCAGACGTCCTAGATGTCCCATATGACTCTAACGTCTCAGACGTCCCGGATGTCCCATATGTCCATAACGTCCCAGCGTCCTAGATGTCCCATATGTCTCTAACGTCCCAGACGTCCCAGATGTCCCATATGTCCCTAACGTCCCAGACGTGCTAGATGTCCCATATGTCCCTAACGTCCCAAACGTCCTAGATGTCTCACATATCCCTAACGTTTCAGACGTCCCAGATGTCCCATACGTCCCAGACGTCCTAGATGTCCCATATGTCGTTAACGTCTAAGACGTCCGAAATGTCCCATATGTCTCAAACGTCCCAGACGTCCTAGATGCCCCATATGTCTTTAACGTCCCAGACGTCCCAGATGTCCCATATGTCCTTAACGTCCCAGACGTCCCAGATGTCCCATATGTCCCATATGTCAGTAACGTCCAAGACGTCCCAGATGTCCCATATGTTCCTAACGTCCCAGACGTCCTAGATGTCCCATATGTCCCTAACGTCCCAGACGTCCTAGAAGTCCCATATGTCCCTAACGTCCCAGACGTCCTAGATGTCCCATTTGTCCCTAACGTCCCATTCGTCCCAGATGTCCCATATGTCCCTAACGTCCCAGACGTCCCAGACGTCCCATGTGTACCATATGTCTATAACGTCCCAGGCGTCCTACTTGTCCCATATGTCCCTAACGTCTTAAACGTCCCAGACGTCTTAGATGTCCCATATGTCACTAACGTCCTTGACGTCCCAGACGTCCTTGACGTCCCAGACGTCCTTGACGTCCCAGACGTCCTTGACGTCCCAGACGTCCTTGACGTACCAGACGTCCTAGATGTCCCATATATCCCTAACGTCTCAGACGTCTTAGACGTCCTATATGTCCCTAACGTCTCAGACGTCCCGGATGTCCCTTATGTCCGTAACGTCCCAGACGTCCCAGATGTCCCATGAGTCCCTAACGTCCCAGACGTTTCAAATGGCCCATATTTCCCATATGTACCTAACGTCCCAGACGTCCTAGATTTCCTATATGTTCCTAACGTCCCAGACGTCCCAGATGTCCCATATGTCCCTAACGTCTCAAACGTCCCAGATGTCCCATATGTCCCATATGTCAGTAACGTCCCAGACTTCCCAGATGTCCCATACGTTCCTAACGTCCCAGAAGTCCTAGATGTCCCATATGCCCCTAACGTCCCAGACGTCCTAGAAATCCCGTATGTCCCTAACGTCCCAGACGTCCTAGATGTCCCATATGTCCCTAACGTAATTGACGTCATAGACGTCCTAGATGTCCCATATATCCCTAACGTCCCAGACGTCTTAGAAGTCCCATATGTCCCTAACGTCCCAAACGTCCTAGATGTCCCATATGTCTCTAACGTCCCAGTCGTCCTAGATGTCCTATAAATCCCTAACGTCCCAGGCGTCTCAGATGTTCCATATGTCCCTAACGTCCCAGACGTCCCAGACGTTCCAGATATCCCAGACTTTCCAAACGTCGCAGACGTCTCAGGTGTCCTAGATGTCCCATATGTCCCTAACGTCCCAGACGTCCTAGATGTCTTATATGTCCCTAACGTCCAAGACGTCCCAGATGTTCCATATGTCCCTAACGTCCCATACGTCCCAGATGTCCCATATGTCCCTAACGTTCCAGACGTCCCAGACGTCCCATGTGTACCATATGTCTATAACGTCCCAGGCGTCCTACATGTCCCATATGTCCCTATCGTCTTAGACGTCCCAGACGTTTTAGATGTCCCATATGTCACTAACGTCCTTGACGTCCCAGGCGTCCTAGATGTCCCATATATCCCTAACGTCCCAGACGTCTTGGACGTCCTATATGTCCCTAACGTCTCAAATGTCCCGGATGTCCCTTATGTCCTTAACGTCCCAGACGTCCCAGATGTCCCATATCTCCCTAACGTCCCAGACGTCCCAGATGTCCCATATGTCCTTAACGTCCCAGACGTCCTAGATGTCTCATATTTTTCTAACGTCCCAGACGTCCCAGACGTATCATATGTCCCTAACGTCCCAGACGTCCCAGACGTCCCAGATATCCCAGACTTTCCAAACGTCGCAGACGTCTCAGATGTCCTAGATGTCCCATATGTCCCTAACGTCCCAGACGTCCTAGATGTCTTATATGTCCCTAACGTCCCAGACGTCCCAGATGTCCCATATGTCCCTAACGTCCCATACGTCCCAGATGTCCCATATGTCCCTAACGTCCCAGACGTCCCAGACGTCCCATGTGTACCATATGTCTATAACGTCCCAGGCGTCTTACTTGTCCCATATGTCCCTAACGTCTTAAACGTCCCAGACGTCTTAGATGTCCCATATGTCACTAACGTCCTTGACGTCCCAGACGTCCTTGACGTCCCAGACGTCCTTGACGTCCCAGACGTCCTAGATGTCCCATATATCCCTAACGTCTCAGACGTCTTAGACGTCCTATATGTCCCTAACGTCTCAGACGTCCCGGATGTCCCATGAGTACCTAACGTCCCAGACGTCTCAAATGGCCCACATTTCCCATATGTACCTAACGTCCCAGACGTCCTAGATTTCCTATATGTTCCTAACGTCCCAGACGTCCCAGATGTCCCATATGTCCCTAACGTCTCAGACGTCCCAGATGTCCCATATGTCCCATATGTCAGTAACGTCCCAAACTTCCCAGATGTCCCATACGTTCCTAACGTCCCAGAAGTCCTAGATGTCCCATATGCCCCTAACGTCCCAGACGTCCTAGAAATCCCGTATGTCCCTAACGTCCCAGACGTCCTAGATGTCCCATATGTCCCTAACGTAATTGACGTCATAGACGTCCTAGATGTCCCATATATCCCTAACGTCCCAGACGTCTTAGAAGTCCCATATGTCCCTAACGTCCCAAACGTCCTAGATGTCCCATATGTCTTTAACATCCCAGACGTCCCAGATCTCCCATATGTCCCTAACGTCCCATACGTTCCGGATGTCCCATTTGTCCCATATGTCCCTAACGTCCCAGACGTCCAAGGTGTCCGATATACCCCTAACGTGCCAGGCGTCCCAGATGTCCCATATGTCCGTAACGTCCCAGACGTCCCAGATGTTCTATATGTCCCTAACGTCCCAGACGTCCCAGATATCCCAGACTTCTCAAACGTCGCATGCGTCTCAGATATCCTAGATGTCCCATATATCCCTAACATGCCAGACGTCCTAGATGTCCTATATGTCCCTAACGTCCCAGACGTCCCAGATGTCCCATATGTCCTTAACGTCCCATACGTCCCAGATGTCCCATACGTCCCTAACGTCCCAGGCGTCCCAGACGTCTCATGTGTCCCATATATCCCTAACGTCCCAGACGTCTCAGATGCCCCATGTGTCCCTAACGTCCCAGACATCTCAGATGTCCCATATGTTTCATACGTCCCTAACGTCCCAGACGTCCCAGATGTCCCATATGTCCCTAACGTCCCAGACGTCCCAGAATTCCCATATTTCTTATATGTCCCTAACGTCCCAGACGTCCCAGATGTCCCAAATGTCCCTAAAGTCCCAGACGTTCCAGATGTTCCATATGTCCCATACGTCCCTAAAGTCCCAGACGTCCTAGATGTCCCATATGACTCTAACGTCTCAGACGTCCCGGATGTCCCATATGTCCATAACGTCCCAGCGTCCTAGATGTCCCATATGTCTCTAACGTCCCAGACGTCCCAGATGTCCCATATGTCCCTAACGTCCCAGACGTGCTAGATGTCCCATATGTCCCTAACGTCCCAAACGTCCTAGATGTCTCACATATCCCTAACGTTTCAGACGTCCCAGATGTCCCATACGTCCCAGACGTCCTAGATGTCCCATATGTCGTTAACGTCTAAGACGTCCGAAATGTCCCATATGTCTCAAACGTCCCAGACGTCCTAGATGCCCCATATGTCTTTAACGTCCCAGACGTCCCAGATGTCCCATATGTCCTTAACGTCCCAGACGTCCCAGATGTCCCATATGTCCCATATGTCAGTAACGTCCAAGACGTCCCAGATGTCCCATATGTTCCTAACGTCCCAGACGTCCTAGATGTCCCATATGTCCCTAACGTCCCAGACGTCCTAGAAGTCCCATATGTCCCTAACGTCCCAGACGTCCTAGATGTCCCATTTGTCCCTAACGTCCTTGACGTCCCAGACGTCCTAGGTGTCCCATACATCCCTAACGTCCCAGACGTCTTCGAAGTCCCATATGTCCCTAACGTCGCAAACGTCCTAGATGTCCCATATGTCCCTAACATCCCAGACGTCCCAGATCTCCCATATGTCCCGAACGTCCCATACGTTCCAGATGTCCCATTTGTCCCATAGGTCCCTCACGTCCTAGACGTCCAAGGTGTCCGATATACCCCTAACATCCCAAGCGTCCCAGATGTCCCATATGTCCCTAACGTCCCAGACGTCCCAGATGTTCCATATGTCCCTAACGTCCCAGACGTCCCAGATATCCCAGACTTTCCAAACGTCGCAGACGTCTCAGATGCCCTAGATGTCCCATATATCCCTAACGTCCAAGACGTCCTATATGTCCTATATGTCCCTAACGTCCCAGACGTCCCAGATGTCCCATATGTCCTTAACGTCCCATACGTCCCAGATGTCCCATACGTCCCTAACTTCCCAGACGTCCCATGTGTCCCATATGTCCCTAACGTCCCAGGCGTCCTAGATGTCCCATGTGTCCCTAACGTCCCAGACGTCTCAGAAGATCTAGATGTCCCATATGTCCCTAACGTCCTTGACGTCCCAGACGTCCTAGATGTCCCATATATCCCTAACGTCCCAGACGTCCCAGATGTCCCATTTGTCCCTAACGTCCCAGACGTCCCAGATGTCCTATATGTCCCATATGTCAGTACCGTTCCCGACGTCCAGGTTGTTTCATATGTCCCAAACGTCCCAAACGTCCTAGATGTCCCATATGTCTCTAACGTCCCAGACGTCTCAGATGTCCCAGATGTCCCATACGTCCCTAACGTCCCAGACGTCCCAGACGTCCCATGTGTTTCATATGTCCCTACCGTCTCAGGCGTCCTAGATGTCCCATATGTCCCTAACGTCCTAGACGTCCCAGACGTCTTAGATGTCCCATATGTCCCTAACGTCCTTGACCTCCCAGATGTCCCATGTGTCCCTAACGTCCCAGACGTGTCAGATGTCCCAGATGTCTCATACGTCCCTAACGTCCCAGACGTCCCAGACGTCCCATGTGTCCCATATGTCCCTAACGTCCCAGGCGTCCTAGATGTCTTATATGTCCCTAACGTCCTAGACGTCCCAGGCGTCCTAGATGTCCCATATGTCCCTAACGTCCCAGACGTCCCAGACGTCCTAGATGTCCCATATATCCCTATCGTCCCAGACGTCTCAGATGTCCCATGTGTCCCTAACGGCCCAGACGTCTCAGATGTCCCATATGTTTTATACGTCCCTAACGTCCCAGACGACCTAGATGTCCTATATGTCCCTAACGTCCCAGACGTTCCAGATGTCCCATATGTCCCTAACGTCCCAGACGTCCCAAAATTCCCATATGTCTTATATGTCCCTAACGTCCCAGACGTCCCAGATGTCCCAAATGTCCCTAAAGTCCCAGACGTTCCAGATGTTCCATATGTCCCATACGTCCCTAAAGTCCCAGACGTCCTAGATGTCCCATATGACTCTAACGTCTCAGACGTCCCGGATGTCCCATATGTCCATAACGTCCCAGCGTCTTAGATGTCCCATATGTCTCTAACGTCCCAGACGTCCCAGATGTCCCATATGTCCCTAACGTCCCAGACGTGCTAGATGTCCCATATGTCCCTAACGTCCCAAACGTCCTAGATGTCTCACATATCCCTAACGTTTCAGACGTCCCAGATGTCCCATACGTCCCAGACGTCCTAGATGTCCCATATGTCGTTAACGTCTAAGACGTCCGAAATGCCCCATATGTCTTTAACGTCCCAGACGTCCCAGATGTCCCATATGTCCTTAACGTCCCAGACGTCCCAGATGTCCCATATGTCCCATATGTCAGTAACGTCCAAGACGTCCCAGATGTCCCATATGTTCCTAACGTCCCAGACGTCCTAGATGTCCCATATGTCCCTAACGCCCCAGACGTCCTAGAAGTCCCATATGTTCCTAACGTCCCAGACGTCCTAGATGTCCCATTTGTCCCTAACGTCCTTGACGTCCCAGACGTCCTAGGTGTCCCATACATCCCTAACGTCCCAGACGTCTTAGAAGTCCCATATGTCCCTAACGTCGCAAACGTCCTAGATGTCCCATATGTCCCTAACATTCCAGACGTCCCAGATCTCCCATATGTCCCGAACGTGCCATACGTTCCAGATGTCCCATTTGTCCCATAGGTCCCTCACGTCCTAGACGTCCAAGGTGTCCGATATACCCCTAACATTCCAAGCGTCCCAGATGTCCCATATGTCCCTAACGTCCCAGACGTCCCAGATGTTCCATATGTCCCTAACGTCCCAGACGTCCCAGATATCCCAGACTTTCCAAACGTCGCAGACGTCTCAGATGCCCTAGATGTCCCATATATCCCTAACGTCCAAGACGTCCTATATGTCCTATATGTCCCTAACGTCCCAGACGTCCCAGATGTCCCATATGTCCTTAACGTCCCATACGTCCCAGATGTCCCATACGTCCCTAACTTCCCAGACGTCCCATGTGTCCCATATGTCCCTAACGTCCCAGGCGTCCTAGATGTCCCATGTGTCCCTAACGTCCCAGACGTCTCAGAAGATCTAGATGTCCCATATGTCCCTAACGTCCTTGACGTCCCAGACGTCCTAGATGTCCCATATATCCCTAACGTCCCAGACGTCCCAGATGTCCCATTTGTCCCTAACGTCCCAGACGTCCCAGATGTCCTATATGTCCCATATGTCAGTACCGTTCCCGACGTCCAGGTTGTTTCATATGTCCCAAACGTCCCAAACGTCCTAGATGTCCCATATGTCTCTAACGTCCCAGACGTCTCAGATGTCCCAGATGTCCCATACGTCCCTAACGTCCCAGACGTCCCAGACGTCCCATGTGTTTCATATGTCCCTACCGTCTCAGGCGTCCTAAATGTCCCATATGTCCCTAACGTCCTAGACGTCCCAGACGTCTTAGATGTCCCATATGTCCCTAACGTCCTTGACCTCCCAGATGTCCCATGTGTCCCTAACGTCCCAGACGTGTCAGATGTCCCAGATGTCTCATACGTCCCTAACGTCCCAGACGTCCCGGACGTCCCATGTGTCCCATATGTCCCTAACGTCCCAGGCGTCCTAGATGTCTTATATGTCCCTAACGTCCCAGACGTCCCAGGCGTCCTAGATGTCCCATATGTCCCTAACGTCCCAGACGTCCTAGACGTCCTAGATGTCCCATATATCCCTATCGTCCCAGACGTCTCAGATGTCCCATGTGTCCCTAACGGCCCAGACGTCTCAGATGTCCCATATGTTTTATACGTCCCTAACGTCCCAGACGACCTAGATGTCCTATATGTCCCTAACGTCCCAGACGTTCCAGATGTCCCATATGTCCCTAACGTCCCAGACGTCCCAAAATTCCCATATGTCTTATATGTCCCTAACGTCCCAGACGTCCCAGATGTCCCAAATGTCCCTAAAGTCCCAGACGTTCCAGATGTTCCATATGTCCCATACGTCCCTAAAGTCCCAGACGTCCTAGATGTCCCATATGTCTCTAACGTCTCAGACGTCCCGGATGTCCCTTATGTCCCTAACATCCCAGCGTCCTAGATGTCCCATATGTTTCATACGTCACTAACATCCCAGACGTCCCAGATCTCCCATATGTCCCTAACGTCCCATACGTTCCAGATGTCCCATTTGTCCCATAGGTCAATAACGTCCCAGACGTCCAAGGTGTCCGATATACCCCTAACATCCTAGGCGTCCCAGATGTCCCATATGTCCCTAACGTCCCAGACGTCCCAGATGTTCCATATGTCCCTAACGTCTCAAACGTCCTAGATGTCCCATATGTCCCTAACATCCCAGACGTTGTTACGATACTTTTGGAGTGCCCCCCGTAGCATTGAACTTTCGCTAGCTGAATTCTGGACTTGAATATTTATGGTTGGCTTTTGTCAATTTTTGCAAGCTTTAAACTAGGTATATTTAGCTGTATCTTATTTTTAATTATTTGCCTATAATTATCAAGCAGTTTGGTAAGCAACTCTTCGAATAATTACCCATATTCTACTAATTAAATTTATTTTGGTCATATTCCTACAGATATTTGTATATGGCGTTTAGGCAACCCCTGCTACAAATTATTCTGCACTATTCTATTTTGTTGCTAGATAAAGGATATCACTCCTTGCAGTCAAATTTTTCAGGCTGTTTTTTTCGCATCTACTGGCCCAAAAATTTTGGAAAGTTTTGATAACTGGAAGCTGGTGGAATTTTTGAGGTCTTTCCCATTTTAAACTTGGTGCAGGCTGCTAGTGCCTCGGCCGTGTGCTTAAATTTTTGAGCTAATTAGTATAGCTCAGCTCCGTCTTGATTTTTCGGAGGATCTGAAAAAGCACATGTGCCCTTAAGACGTTCGTATTTGATTTGGTTGTACTTACGTCCTTTCGCTTTTGCGGATTCGTTTGAGGTCAGCATTGCTTCTGCCCTTTCTTCTGGCTCAATTCCAGCGTGAGGTAAGATAAGGCCAGTTTCTTCTTATTTGGGACTTATTTGGGCGTTGTGCGTTATAGCCATTTACTGTGGACTTCGATTTACTGTGGGACTGGATTTACTGCCGGATGCCACTCATTCCCTGTGGGATTCATTTCCTGTCGGCTACGACCTTGGGAGAGTTCGGACGCTTCCTGCGAGAGGTTGAACTTCCCCCTGAAGAGGCTTAGCATTCCTTGTTCGACGGCACTCTGCGGGCCTCCCAAACCGTCGATTTCGGCCCCTGTAACCATCGAATTGTCAAGGAGCTCGACAAATTCCCTGGTAGCTACGCTGGAGGGGTAGCACTGCACTCACCTGTGATATAATCACCGCTCCCTAGGTCCGCTGGGCCTCTCGCTGCGTTTGCCGTAACCTCCATCGCTTCTGTCGTCCCCGGCCTCCGCACGCCAGGTTAGAAACCGACATGTTTTTACTACAGGCAAGAAACTGATATAGCTATTTGTGCCTGGTGTATTCCATAGTTAGTTATTAGAATCTCGTCTCGTTAACAGTTAGGGCATGTATGATATTCTTGGCCCAGCAATGCTTTGTCGAGTTAGATGTTAGGGCATGTTTTTTTTGTATAATTTTAATGTGTTATTATGATAGGGCTATTACAAATTTCGAGCGCCCATTTTGTGCAGGCTACTGGTCTTTACTGAATCCTTAATCGAGCTTACCTGAGTTTTTGCGAAAATAGTTCTGCGGCTCAATCCCGTAGTAGCCTTCGGTTTTTAATTGGCCCCGAGCCACGGCTTCTCCGTGGAACCTACGAATTTACAGTTCAATTAACTCTCGTGCTGCTGCCCTACTTGCATTTATGTGCAACCTGGGAAACTAACGTCAGATTAACTTACTAGAGCCCTGCTTCGGTGGTTCCGCTGCAGACTGGGGATTTGTCGGCTGCCGCGCCCCATCGAGCTCCCCTGCAAATCGTATGTTAGACCTTTCGTTTAGTTACTTCAGTTTTAAGGCAGTACTTACCGCATGCTGCCTACTGTTTGCTCGATATCTTCGGGTTTATCTCGACGCCATTTGCATGTCGGTCGCTGAGGTCTGACGTCATTTTTTTTGTTAGCGTGTCGTGGCTAGAGAACCGATTTCGGTAGCCGAGTGCTTTACTTGGGAGTCGCGTGAGCCCGTTAATTATCTTGTCGGAACTCTGTTTGCGGCGTTCGCGATTTCTCCGCGTTATTGTAATTTATTTGCGAGTTTACGTAGGTACAAGTTTGCCGAAGGTTTATTCAAGCGATTGCTTTAGCGTTCATTTATGCATCTGATGTAATTCCATTAATAAAACTGCTCTGTGAACTATATGGCCATATAACCTCGTAGTTTTTGACATTAGAAATTTTGGATTAATTACTTTAGGATCTTACCGAGCTGATATTTGGGGTTTCACATCAGCTGAGCGCTTGCATAACCTGGCCCTGCTATATCCTGCCTCACAGGGATTAATTAATTAATTTTTTTTTTATTTAATTTATTTAATACTCGCTACGCTCCGTTTTTAACCGCGCAATGTCTTAATGGGTTAGCCCATTCTCAGGTCATAGTCACTGCTACTATTTGCTCGATATTTATATTTATATTTGTATTGATATTTATTATTGCATGTCGCATACTGTGTGTTTTCTTTGGTGTTGCTAAGAATATTGCCTGCTGTGATCTATATATATTTAGTTTATGTTAGCATTGCACTATAGTACGTACCAATATATTTAGAATAAAGCTGTGATCTATTCATTGGTTGATTTGTTTATTTTTGACTTGCTGGTTTTTATCTTCGACCTTGTGTAAGGTCCGGCACGAGGAATTGGATCTGAGACTAGGACCTGGCGCCCACTCCTTTTTTTTTGTATTCTCTTTTAGCATAGCTGCAACCCTGCGACCCTCGCGGCGAGCTAGCCCAATTAGGCCGATAGTTACCAGCCGGCAAAATAACTAATATAACTTTCGCCAAAAGGTAAGGCCGACCGTCTATCTTCCATTACAACGTCCCAGATCTCCCATATGTCCCGAACGTCCCATACGTTTCAGATGTCCCATTTGTCCCATAGGTCCCTCACGTCCCAGACGTCCAAGGTGTCCGATATACCCCTAACACCCCAGGCGTCCCAGATGTCCCATATGTCCCTAACGTCCCAGACGTCCCAGATGTTCCATATGTCCCTAACGTCCCAGACATCCCAGACGTCCCAGATATCCCAGACTTTCCAAACGTCGCAGACGTCTCAGATGCCCTAGATGTCCCATATATCCCTAACGTCCAAGACGTCCTATATGTCCTATATGTTCCTAACGTCCCAGACGTCCCAGATGTCCCATATGTCCTTAACGTCCCATACGTCCCAGATGTCCCATACGTCCCTAACGTCCCAAACGTCCCAGGCGTCCCAGACGTCCTAGATGTCCCATATATCCCTAACTTCCCAGACGTCCCAGATGTCCCATTTGTCCCTAACGTCCCAGACGTCCCAGATGTCCTATATGTCCCATATGTCAGTAACGTTCCCGACGTCCAGGTTGTTTCATATGTCCCAAACGTCCCAGACGTGCTAGATGTCCCATATGTCCCTAACGTCCCAAACGTCCTAGATGTCTCACATATCCCTAACGTTTCAGACGTCCCAGATGTCCCATACGTCCCAGACGTCCTAGATGCCCCATATGTCCTTAACGTCCCAGACGTCCCAGATGTCCTATATGTCCTTAACGTTCCAGACGTCCCAGATGTCCCATATGTCCCATATGTCAGTAACGTCCAAGACGTCCCAGATGTCCCATATGTTCCTAACGTCCCAGACGTCCTAGATGTCCCATATGTCCCTAACGTCCCAGACGTCCTAGAAGTCCCATATGTCCCTAACGTCCCAGACGTCCCAGATGTCCCAAATGTCCCTAAAGTCCCAGACGTTCCAGATGTTACATATGTCCCATACGTCCCTAAAGTCCCAGACGTCCTAGATGTCCCATATGCCTCAAACGTCCCAGACGTCCTAGATGCCCCATATGTCCTTAACGTCCCAGACGTCCCAGATGTCCTATATGTCCTTAACGTTCCAGACGTCCCAGATGTCCCATATGTCCCATATGTCAGTAACGTCCAAGACGTCCCAGATGTCCCATATGTTCCTAACGTCCCAGACGTCCTAGATGTCCCATATGTCCCTAACGTCCCAGACGTCCTAGAAGTCCCATATGTCCCTAACGTCCCAGACGTCCCAGATGTCCCAAATGTCCCTAAAGTCCCAGACGTTCCAGATGTTCCATATGTCCCATACGTCCCTAAAGTCCCAGACGTCCTAGATGTCCCATATGCCTCTAACGTCTCAGACGTGCCGGATGTCCCATATGTCCACAAAGTCCCAGCGTCCTAGATGTCCCATATGTCTCTAACGTCCCAGACGTCCCAGATGTCCCATATGTCCCTAACGTCCCAGACGTGCTAGATGTCCCATATGTCCCTAACGTCCCAAACGTCCTAGATGTCTCACATATCCCTAACGTTTCAGACGTCCCAGATGTCCCGTACGTCCCAGACGTCCTAGATGTCCCATATGTCGTTAACGTCTAAGACGTCCGAGATGTCCCATATGTCTCAAACGTCCCAGACGTCCTAGATGCCCCATATGTCCTTAACGTCCCAGACGTCCCAGATGTCCTATATGTCCTTAACGTTCCAGACGTCCCAGATGTCCCATATGTCCCATATGTCAGTAACGTCCAAGACGTCCCAGATGTCCCATATGTTCCTAACGTCCCAGACGTCCTAGATGTCCCATATGTCCCTAACGTCCCAGACGTCCTAGAAGTCCCATATGTCCCTAACGTCCCAGACGTCCCAGATGTCCCAAATGTCCCTAAAGTCCCAGACGTTCCAGATGTTCCATATGTCCCATACGTCCTTAAAGTCCCAGACGTCCTAGATGTCCCATATGCCTCTAACGTCTCAGACGTGCCGGATGTCCCATATGTCCACAACGTCCCAGCGTCCTAGATGTCCCATATGTCTCTAACGTCCCAGACGTCCCAGATGTCCCATATGTCGCTAACGTCCCAGACGTGCTAGATGTCCCATATGTCCCTAACGTCCCAAACGTCCTAGATGTCTCACATATCCCTAACGTTTCAGACGTCCCAGATGTCCCGTACGTCCCAGACGTCCTAGATGTCCCATATGTCGTTAACGTCTAAGACGTCCGAGATGTCCCATATGTCTCAAACGTCCCAGACGTCCTAGATGCCCCATATGTCCTTAACGTCCCAGACGTCCCAGATGTCCCATATGTCCTTAACGTCCCAGACGTCCCAGATGTCCCATATGTCCCATATGTCAGTAACGTCCAAGACGTCCCAGATGTCCCATATGTTCCTAACGTCCCAGACGTCCCAGATGTTCCATATGTCCCTAACGTCCCAGACGTCCCAGACGTCCCAGATATCCCAGACCTTCCAAACGTCGCAGACGTCTCAGATGCCCTAGATGTCCCATATATCCCTAACGTCCAAGACGTCCTATATGTCCTATATGTTCCTAACGTCCCAGACGTCCCATATGTCCCTAACGTCCCAGACGTCCCAGATGTTCCATATGTCCCTAACGTCCCAGACGTCCCAGACGTCCCAGATATCCCAGACTTTCCAAACGTCGCAGACGTCTCAGATGCCCTAGATGTCCCATATATCCCTAACGTCCAAGACGTCCTATATGTCCTATATGTTCCTAACGTCCCAGACGTCCCAGATGTCCCATATGTCCTTAACGTCCCATACGTCCCAGATGTCGCATACGTCCCTAACGTCCCAAACATCCCAGACGTCCCATGTGTCCCATATGTCCCTAACGTCCCAGGCGTCCCAGACGTCCTAGATGTCCCATATATCCCTAACTTCCCAGACGTCCCAGATGTCCCATTTGTCCCTAACGTCCCAGACGTCCCAGATGTCCTATATGTCCCATATGTCAGTAACGTTCCCGACGTCCAGGTTGTTTCATATGTCCCAAACGTCCCAGACGTCCTAGATGTCCCATATGTCTCTAACGTCCCAGACGTCTCAGATGTTCTATATGTCCCATATGTCAGTAACGTTCCCGACGTCCAGGTTGTTTCATATGTCCCAAACGTCCAAGACGTCCCAGATGTCCTATATGTCCCATATGTCAGTAACGTTCCCGACGTCCAGGTTGTTTCATATATCCCTAACTTCCCAGACGTCCCAGATGTCCCATTTGTCCCTAACGTCCCAGACGTCCCAGATGTCCTATATGTCCCATATGTCAGTAACGTTCCCGACGTCCAGGTTGTTTCATATGTCCCTACCGTCTCAGGCGTCCTAGATGTCCCATATGTCCCTAACGTCCTAGACGTCCCAGACGTCCTAGATGTCCCATATGTCCCTAACGTCCTTGACGTCCCAGACGTCCCATGTGTCCCTAACGTCCCAGACGTGTCAGATGTCCCAGATGTCTTATACGTCCCTAACGTCCCAGACGTCCCAGACGTCCCATGTTTCCCATATGTCCCTAACGTCCCAGGCGTCCTAGATGTCTTATATGTCCCTAACGTCCCAGACGTCCCAGGCGTCCTAGATGTCCCATATGTCCCTAACGTCCCAGACGTCCCAGACGTCCTAGATGTCCCATATATCCCTATCGTCCCAGACGTCTCAGATGTCC
This sequence comes from Agriotes lineatus, assembly GCA_940337035.1. Classification (NCBI taxonomy): domain Eukaryota; kingdom Metazoa; phylum Arthropoda; class Insecta; order Coleoptera; family Elateridae; genus Agriotes; species Agriotes lineatus. The sequence goes on along the minus strand of CALNHX010004222.1, from coordinate 64,616 downwards.
CATATGTTTTATATGTCCCTAACGTCCCAGACAACCTAGATGTCCTATATGTCCCTCACGTCCCAGACGTCCCAGATGCCCCATATGTCCCTAACGTCCCAGACGTCCCAAAATTCCCATATGTCTTATATGTCCCTAACGTCCCAGACGTCCCAGATGACCCAAATGTCCCTAAAGTCCCAGACGTTCCAGATGTTCCATATGTCCCATACGTCCCTAAAGTCCCAGACGTCCTAGATGTCCCATATGTCTTTAACGTCTCAGACGTCCCGGATGTCCCTTATGTCCCTAACGTCCCAACGTCCTAGATGTCCCATATGTTTCATACGTCCCTAACATCCCAGACGTTCCAGATCTCCCATATGTCCCTAACGTCCCATACGTTCCAGATGTCCCATTTGTCCCATAGGTCAATAACGTCCCAGACGTCCAAGGTGTCCGATATACCCCTAACATCCTAGGCGTCCCAGATGTCCCATATTTCCCTAACGTCCCAGACGTCCCAGATGTTCCATATGTCCCTAACGTCCCAGACCTCCCAGACGTCCCAGATATCCCAGACTTTCCAAACGTCGCAGACGTCTCAGATGCCCTAGATGTCCCATATATTCCTAATGTCCCAGACGTCCTATATGTCCTATATGACCCTAACGTCCCAGACGTCCCAAATGTCCCATATGTCCTTAACGTCCCATACGTCCCAGATGTCCAATACGTCCCTAACGTCCCAAACGTCCCAGACGTCCCATGTGTCCCATACGTCCCTAACGTCCCAGGCGTCCTAGATTACCCAAGTGTCCCTAACGTCCCAGACGTCTCAGACGGCCTAGATGTCCCATATGTCCCTAACGTCCTTGACGTCCCAGACGTCCTAGATGTCCCATATATCCCTAACGTCCCAGACGTCCCAGATGTCCAATTTGTACCTAACGTCCCAGACGTCCCAGATGTCCCATACGTCCCATATGTCAGTAACGTTCCCGACGTCCAGGTTGTTTCATATGTCCCAAACGTCCCAGACGTCCTAGATGTCCCATATGTCTCTAACGTCCCAGACGTCTCAGATGTCCCAGATGTCTTATACGTCCCTAACGTCCCAGACGTCCCAGACGTCCCATGTGTCCCATATGTCCCTACCGTCTCAGGCGTCCTAGATGTCCCATATGTCTCTAACGTCCCAGACGTCCCAGACGTCCTAGATGTCCCATATGTCCCTAACGTCCTTGCCGTCCCAGACGTCCCATGTGTCCCTAACGTCTCAGACGTGTCAGATGTCCCAGATGTCTCATACGTCCCTAACGTCCCAGACCTCCCATGTGTCCCATATGTCCCTAACGTCCCAGGCTTCCTAGATGTCTTATATGTCCCTAACGTCCCAGACGTCCCAGGCGTGCTAAATGTCCCATATGTCCCTAACGTCCCAGACATCCCAGACGTCCTAGATGTCCCATATATCCCTAACGTCCCAGACGTCTCAGATGTCCCATGTGTCCCTCACGTCCCAGACGTCTCAGATGTCCCATATGTTTCTTACGTCCCTAACGTCCCAGACGTCCCAGATGTCCCATATGTCCCTAACTTCCCAGACGTCCCAGAATTCCCATATGCCTTATATGTCCCTAACGTCCCAGACGTCCTAGATGTCCCAAATGTCCCTAAAGTCCCAGACGTTCCAGATGTTCCATATTTCCCATACGTCCCTAAAGTCCCAGACGTCCTAGATGTCCCATATGTCTCTAACGTATCAGACGTCCCGGATGTCCCTTATGTCCCTAACGTCCCAGCGTCCTAAATGTCCCATATGTCTCTAACGTCCCAGACGTCCCAGATGTCCCATATGTCCCTAACGTCCCACACGTGCTAGATGTCCCATATGTCCCTAACGTCCCAAACGTCCTAGATGTCTCACATATCCCTAACGTTTCAGACGTCCCAGATGTCCCATACGTCCCAGACGTCCTAGATGTCCCATATGTCGTTAACGTCTAAGACGTCCGAGATGTCCCATATGTCTCAAACGTCCCAGACGTCCTGGATGCCCCATATGTCCCTAACGTCAGACGTCCTAGATGTCCCATATGTCCCTAACGTCCCAGACGTCTCAGACGTCCTAGATGTCCCAGACGTCCTAGATGCCCCATATGTCCCTAACGTTCCAGAAGTCCCAAACGTGCCAGATGTTTCATACGTCCCAGACGTCCTAGATTTCCCATATGTGCCTAACGTCCCAGACGTCCTAGATGTCCTATATGTCTCTAACGTCCCAGACGTCTTAGATGTCTCATATGCCCCTAACGTCCCAGATGTCCCAGACGTCCCAGATGTCCTATTCGTCCCCAACGTCTTAGTTGTCCCATATGTCCCTAACGTCCCAGACGTAATAGATGTCCTACATTTCCCTAACGTCCCAAACGTCCCAGATGTTCCATATGTCTCTAACGTCTCAGACGTCTGTCCTAGATGTCCCATATGTCCCTAACGTCCCAGACGTCCTAAATGTCCCATATGTTCCAAACGTCACAAGCATCCTAGATGTCCCATATGTCTATAACGTCCCAGACGTCCCAGACGTCCTAGATGTTCTATATGATCCTAACGTCCCAAACGTCCCAAATGTCCCATATGTCCCTAACGTCTCAGACGTCTGTTCTAGATGTCCCATATGTCCCTAACGTCCCAGACGTCCTAGATGTCCCATTTGTCTCTAACGTCCCAGACGTCCTAGATGCCCTATATGTCCCTAACGTCCCAGACGTCCCAGATGTCCCATATGTCCCTAACGTCCAAGACATCCCAGACGTCCTAGATGTTCCATATGTCCCTAACGTCCCAGACGTCCCAGAAGCTCCATATGTTCCTAACGTCTGAGACGTCCCAGACGTCCCAGATATCCCAGACTTCCCAAACGTCACAGACGTCTCAGATGTCTTAGATGTTCCATGTGTCTCTAACGTCCCAGACGTCCTAGATGTCCTATAAATCCCTATCGTCCCAGACGTCCCAGATTTCCCATATGTCCTTAACGTCCCATACGTCCCAAACGCCCCATATGTCCCTAACGTCCCAGACGTCCCAGACGTCCCATGTGTCCCATATATCCCTAACGTCCCAGGCGCCCTAGATGTCCCATATGTCCCTAACGTCTCAGACGTCCCAGACGTCCTGAATGTCCCATATGTCCCTAACGTCCTTGACGTCCTAGATGTCCTATATGTTCCTAACGTCCCAGACGTCCCAGATGTCCCATATGTCCTTAACGTCCCATACGTCCCAGATGTCCCATACGTCCCTAACGTCCTTGACGTCCTAGATGTCGTATATGTTCCTAACGTCTCAGACGTCCCAGACGTCCTGAATGTCCCATATGTCCCTAACGTCCTTGACGTCCTAGATGTCCCATATGTTCCTAACGTCCCAGGCGTCCTAGATGTCCCATGTGTCCCTAACGTCCCAGACGTCTCAGACGTCCTAGTTGTCTTATATGTCCCTAACGTCCTTGACATCCCAGACGTCCTAGATGTCCCATATATCCCTAACGTTCCAAACGTCCCAGATGTCCCATTTGTCAGTAACGTCCCAGACGTCCCAGATGTCCCATATGTCCCATATGTCAGTAACGTTCCCGACGTCCAGGTTGTTTCATATGTCCTAAACATCCCAGACGTCCTAGATGTTCCATATGTCTCTAACGTCCCAGACGTCCCAGACGTCCTAGATGTCCCATATGTCCCTAACGTCCTTGACGTCCCAGACGTCCCATGTATCCCTAACGTCCCAGACGTCTCAGATGTCCCAGATGTCTCATACGTCCCTAACGTCCCAGACGTCCCAGACGTCCCATGTGTCCCATATGTCCCTAACGTCCCAGGCGTCCTAGGCGTCTTAGATGTCCCATATGTCCCTAACGTCCCAGACGTCCCAGACGTCCTTGATGTCCCACATATCCCTAACGTCCCAGACGTCTCAGATGTCCCATATGTTTCATACGCCCTAACGTCCCAGACGACTTAGATGTCCTATATGTCCCTAACGTCCCAGACGTCCCAAATGTCCCATATGTCCCTAACCTCCCAGACGTCCTAGATGTCCCATATGTCCCTAACGTCCCAGACGTCCTAGATGTCCCATATGTCTCTAACGTCCCAGACGTCCTAAATGTCCTATATGTCCCTAACGTCCCAGACGTCCCAGATGTCCCATATGTCCCTAACGTCCAAGACGTCCCAGACGTCCTAGATGTTCCATATGTCCCTAACGTCCCAGACGTCCCAGAAGATCCATATGTCCCTTACGTCTCAGACGTCCCAGACGTCCCAGATATCCCGAACTTCCCAAACGTCACAGAAGTCTCAGATGTCTTAGATGTTCCATGTCTCTCTAACGTCCCAGACGTCTTAGATGTCCTATAAATCCCTATAGTCCCAGACGTCCCAGATTTCCCATATGTCCTTAACGTCCCATACGTCCCAAATGCCCCACATGTCCCTAACGTCCTAGACGTCCCAGACGTCCCATGTGTCCCATATATCCCTAACGTCCCAGGCGTCCTAGATGTCCCATATGTCCCTAACGTCTCAGACGTCCCAGACGTCCTGTATGTCCTATATGTCCCTAACGTCCTTGACGTCCCAGACGTCCTGGATGTCCCATATATCCCTAACGTCCCAGATGTCCCATACGTCCCAGACGTCCTAGATGTCCCATATGTCGTTAACGTCTAAGACGTCCGAGATGTCCCATATGTCTCAAACGTCCAAGACGTCCTGGATGCCCCATATGTCCCTAACGTCAGACGTCCTAGATGTCCCATATGTCCCTAACGTCCCAGACGTCTCAGACGTCCTAGATGTCCCAGACGTCCTAGATGCCCCATATGTCCCTAACGTTCCAGAAGTCCCAAACGTGCCAGATGTTTCATACGTCCCAGACGTCCTAGATTTCCCATATGTGCCTAACGTCCCAGACGTCCTAGATGTCCTATATGTCTCTAACGTCCCAGACGTCTTAGATGTCTCATATGCCCCTAACGTCCCAGATGTCCCAGACGTCCCAGATGTCCTATTCGTCCCCAACGTCTTAGTTGTCCCATATGTCCCTAACGTCCCAGACGTAATAGATGTCCTACATTTCCCTAACGTCCCAAACGTCCCAGATGTTCCATATGTCTCTAACGTCTCAGACGTCTGTCCTAGATGTCCCATATGTCCCTAACGTCCCAGACGTCCTAAATGTCCCATATGTTCCAAACGTCACAAGCATCCTAGATGTCCCATATGTCTATAACGTCCCAGACGTCCCAGACGTCCTAGATGTTCTATATGATCCTAACGTCCCAAACGTCGAAAATGTCCCATATGTCCCTAACGTCTCAGACGTCTGTTCTAGATGTCCCATATGTCCCTAACGTCCCAGACGTCCTAGATGTCCCATTTGTCTCTAACGTCCCAGACGTCCTAGATGTCCTATATGTCCCTAACGTCCCAGACGTCCCAGATGTCCCATATGTCCCTAACGTCCAAGACATCCCAGACGTCCTAGATGTTCCATATGTCCCTAACGTCCCAGACGTCCCAGAAGCTCCATATGTTCCTAACGTCTGAGACGTCCCAGACGTCCCAGATATCCCAGACTTCCCAAACGTCACAGACGTCTCAGATGTCTTAGATGTTCCATGTGTCTCTAACGTCCCAGACGTCCTAGATGTCCTATAAATCCCTATCGTCCCAGACGTCCCAGATTTCCCATATGTCCTTAACGTCCCATACGTCCCAAACGCCCCATATGTCCCTAACGTCCCAGACGTCCCAGACGTCCCATGTGTCCCATATATCCCTAACGTCCCAGGCGCCTTAGATGTCCCATATGTCCCTAACGTCTCAGACGTCCCAGACGTCCTGAATGTCCCATATGTCCCTAACGTCCTTGACGTCCTAGATGTCCTATATGTTCCTAACGTCCCAGACGTCCCAGATGTCCCATATGTCCTTAACGTCCCATACGTCCCAGATGTCCCATACGTCCCTAACGTCCTTGACGTCCTAGATGTCGTATATGTTCCTAACGTCTCAGACGTCCCAGACGTCCTGAATGTCCCATATGTCCCTAACGTCCTTGACGTCCTAGATGTCCCATATGTTCCTAACGTCCCAGGCGTCCTAGATGTCCCATGTGTCCCTAACGTCCCAGACGTCTCAGACGTCCTAGATGTCTTATATGTCCCTAACGTCCTTGACGTCCCAGACGTCCTAGATGTCCCATATATCCCTAACGTTCCAAACGTCCCAGATGTCCCATTTGTCAGTAACGTCCCAGACGTCCCAGATGTCCCATATGTCCCATATGTCAGTAACGTTCCCGACGTCCAGGTTGTTTCATATGTCCTAAACATCCCAGACGTCCTAGATGTTCCATATGTCTCTAACGTCCCAGACGTCCCAGACGTCCTAGATGTCCCATATGTCCCTAACGTCCTTGACGTCCCAGACGTCCCATGTATCCCTAACGTCCCAGACGTCTCAGATGTCCCAGATGTCTCATACGTCCCTAACGTCCCAGACGTCCCAGACGTCCCATGTGTCCCATATGTCCCTAACGTCCCAGGCGTCCTAGGCGTCTTAGATGTCCCATATGTCCCTAACGTCCCAGACGTCCCAGACGTCCTTGATGTCCCACATATCCCTAACGTCCCAGACGTCTCAGATGTCCCATATGTTTCATACGCCCTAACGTCCCAGACGACTTAGATGTCCTATATGTCCCTAACGTCCCAGACGTCCCAAATGTCCCATATGTCCCTAACCTCCCAGACGTCCTAGATGTCCCATATGTCCCTAACGTCCCAGACGTCCTAGATGTCCCATATGTCTCTAACGTCCCAGACGTCCTAAATGTCCTATATGTCCCTAACGTCCCAGACGTCCCAGATGTCCCATATGTCCCTAACGTCCAAGACGTCCCAGACGTCCTAGATGTTCCATATGTCCCTAACGTCCCAGACGTCCCAGAAGATCCATATGTCCCTTACGTCTCAGACGTCCCAGACGTCCCAGATATCCCAGACTTCCCAAACGTCACAGAAGTCTCAGATGTCTTAGATGTTCCATGTCTCTCTAACGTCCCAGACGTCTTAGATGTCCTATAAATCCCTATAGTCCCAGACGTCCCAGATTTCCCATATGTCCTTAACGTCCCATACGTCCCAAATGCCCCATATGTCCCTAACATCCTAGACGTCCCAGACGTCCCATGTGTCCCATATATCCCTAACGTCCCAGGCGTCCTAGATGTCCCATATGTCCCTAACGTCTCAGACGTCCCAGACGTCCTGTATGTCCTATATGTCCCTAACGTCCTTGACGTCCCAGACGTCCTGGATGTCCCATATATCCCTAACGTCCCAGTTGTCCCATTTGTCCCTAACGTCCCAGACGTCCCAGATGTCCAATATGTCCCTAACGTCTTAGACGTCCCAGGTTTCCCATATGTCCCATATGTCCCTAACGTCCCAGACGTCCCAGATGTCCCATATGTCGATAACATCCCAGACGACCTAGATGTTCCATATGTCCCTAACGTTGCAGACGTCCTAGATGTCCCATATGTCTCTAACATCCCAGACGTCCTAGATGTCCCATTTGTCCTTAACGTCCCAGACGTGCTAGATGTCCCATAAGTCCCTAACGTCCCAGTCGTCCTAGATGTCCCATTTGTCCCTAACGTCCCAGACGTCTCAAATGTCCCATATGTCCCATATGTCCCTAACGTTCCAGACGTCCTAGATGTCATATATGTCCCTAACGTCCCAGACGTCCCAGATGTCCCATATGACCCTAACGTCCCAGACGTCCCAGATGTCCCATATGTCCGATATGTCCCTAACGTCCCCGACGTCCAGGTTGTTTCATATGTCTCTAACGTCCAAGACGTCCTAGATGTCCCATATTCCTCTAACGTCCCAGACGTCCCAGATGTCCCATATGTCCCTAACGTCCTAGACGTCCTAGATGTCCCATATGTCCTTAACGTCCCAGACGTCTTAGAAGTCCCATATGTCCGTAACGTCCCAGACGTCCTAGATGTCCCGTATGTCCCTAACGTCCTTGACGTCCCAGACGTCCTAGATGTCCCATATATCCCTAACGTCTCAGAGGTCTTAGAAGTCCCATATGTCCCTAACGTCCCAGACGTCCTAGATGTCCCATATGTCCCTAACATCCCAGACGTCCCAGATCTCCCATATGTCCCTAACGTCCCATACGTCCCAGATGTCCCATTTGTTCCATATGTCCCTAACGTCCCAGACGTCCAAGATGTCCTATATATTTCTAACGTCCCAGACGTCCTAGATATTCCAGACTTTCCAAACGTCACAGCCGTCTCAGATGTCTTAGATGTTCCATATGTCCCTAAAGTCTCAGACGTCCTAGATGTCCCATATGTCTATAACATCCCAGACGTCCCAGATGTCCCATTTGTCCTTAACGTCCTAGACGTGCTAGATGTCCCATAAGTCCCTAACTTTCCAGGCGTCCTAGATGTCCCATTTGTCCCTAACGACCCAGACGTCTCAAATGTCCCATATGTTCCATATGTCCCTAACGTTCCAGACGTCCTAGATGTCATATATGTCCCTAACGTCCCAAACGTCCCAGATGTCCCATATGTCCCTAACGTTCCAGACGTCCCAGATGTCCCATATGTCCGATATGTCCCTAACGTCCCCGACGTCCAGGTTGTTTCATATGTCTCTAACGTCCAAGACGTTTTAGATGTCCCAAATGTCCCTAACGTCTCAAACGTCCTAGATGTCCCATATGTCCCTAATATCCCAGACGTCCCAGATCTCCCATATGTCCCTAACGTCCCATACGTCCCAGATGTCCCATTTGTCCCATATGTCCCTAACGTCCCAGACGTCCAAAATGTCCTATATATTCCTAACGTCCCAGACGTCCCAGATATCCCAGACTTTCCAAACGTCACAGACGTCTCAGATGTCTTAGATGTTTCATGTGTCTCTAACGTCCCAGACGTCCTAGATGTCCTATATATCCCTAACGTCCCAGACGTCCCAGATTTCCCATATGTCCTTAGCGTCCCATTCGTCCCAAATTCCCCATATGTCCCTAACGTCCCACACGTCCCAGACGTCCCATGTGCCCTATATGTCCCTAACGTCCCAGGCGTCCTAGATGTCCCATATGTCCCTAACGTCTCAGACGTCCCAGACGTCCTGGATGTCCCATATGTCCCTAACGTCCTTGACGTCCCAGACGTCCTAGATGTCCTATATGATCCTAACGTCCCAAACGTCCCAAATGTCCCATATGTCCCTAACGTCTCAGACGTCTGTTCTAGATGTCCCATATGTCCCTAACGTCCCAGACGTCCTAGATGTCCCATTTGTCTCTAACGTCCCAGACGTCCTAGATGTCCTATATGTCCCTAACGTCCCAGACGTCCTAGATGTCCCATTTGTCTCTAACGTCCCAGACGTCCTAGATGTCCTATATGTCCCTAACGTCCCAGACGTCCCAGATGTCCCATATGTCCCTAACGTCCAAGACATCCCAGACGTCCTAGATGTTCCATATGTCCCTAACGTCCCAGACGTCCCAGAAGCTCCATATGTTCCTAACGTCTCAGACGTCCCAGACGTCCCAGATATCCCAGACTTCCCAAACGTCACAGACGTCTCAGATGTCTTAGATGTTCCATGTGTCTCTAACGTCCCAGACGTCCTAGATGTCCTATAAATCCCTATCGTCCCAGACGTCCCAGATTTCCCATATGTCCTTAACGTCCCATACGTCCCAAACGCCCCATATGTCCCTAACGTCCCAGACGTCCCAGACGTCCCATGTGTCCCATATATCCCTAACGTCCCAGGCGCCCTAGATGTCCCATATGTCCCTAACGTCTCAGACGTCCCAGACGTCCTGAATGTCCCATATGTCCCTAACGTCCTTGACGTCCTAGATGTCCTATATGTTCCTAACGTCCCAGACGTCCCAGATGTCCCATATGTCCTTAACGTCCCATACGTCCCAGATGTCCCATACGTCCCTAACGTCCTTGACGTCCTAGATGTCCTATATGTTCCTAACGTCTCAGACGTCTCAGACGTCCTGAATGTCCCATATGTCCCTAACGTCCTTGACGTCCTAGATGTCCCATATGTTCCTAACGTCCCAGGCGTCCTAGATGTCCTATGTGTCCCTAACGTCCCAGACGTCTCAGACGTCCTAGATGTCTTATATGTCCCTAACGTCCTTGACGTCCCAGACGTCCTAGATGTCCCATATATCCCTAACGTTCCAAACGTCCCAGATGTCACATTTGTCAGTAACGTCCCAGACGTCCCAGATGTCCCATATGTCCCATATGTCAGTAACGTTCCCGACGTCCAGGTTGTTTCATATGTCCTAAACATCCCAGACGTCCTAGATGTTCCATATGTCTCTAACGTCCCAGACGTCCCAGACGTCCTAGATGCCCCATATGTCCCTAACGTCCTTGACGTCCCAGACGTCCCATGTATTCCTAACGTCCCAGACGTCTCAGATGTCCCAGATGTCTCATACGTCCCTAACGTCCCAGACGTCCCAAACGTCCCATGTGTCCCATATGTCCCTAACGTCCCAGGCGTCCTAGGCGTCTTAGATGTCCCATATGTCCCTAACGTCCCAGACGTCCCAGACGTCCTTGATGTCCCACATATCCCTAACGTCCCAGACGTCTCAGATGTCCTATTTGTCCCTAACGTCCCAGACGTCCCAAATGTCCCATATGTCCCTAACCTCCCAGACGTCCTAGATGTCCCATACGTCCCTAACGTCCCAGACGTCCTAGATGTCCCATATGTCTCTAACGTCCCAGACGTCCTAAATGTCCTATATGTCCCTAACGTCCCAGACGTCCCAGATGTCCCATATGTCCCTAACGTCCAAGACGTCCCAGACGTCCTAGCTGTTCCATATGTCCCTAACGTCCCAGACGTCCCAGAAGATCCATATGTCCCTTACGTCTCAGACGTCCCAGACGTCCCAGATATCCCAGACTTCCCAAACGTCACAGACGTCTCAGATGTCTTAGATGTTCCATGTCTCTCTAACGTCCCAGACGTCTTAGATGTCCTATAAATACCTATAGTCCCAGACGTCCCAGATTTCCCATATGTCCTTAACGTCCCATACGTCCCAAATGCCCCATATGTCCCTAACGTCCTAGACGTCCCAGACGTCCTATGTGTCCCATATATCCCTAACGTCCCAGGCGTCCTAGATGTCCCATATGTCCCTAACGTCTCAGACGTCCCAGACGTCCTGTATGTCCCATATGTCCGTAACGTCCTTGACGTCCCAGACGTCCTGGATGTCCCATATATCCCTAACGTCCCAGTTGTCCCATTTGTCCCTAACGTCCCAGACGTCCCAGATTTCCAATATGTCCCTAACGTCTTAGACGTCCCAGGTTTCCCATATGTCCCATATGTCCCTAACGTCCCAGACGTCTTAAAAGTCCCATATGTCCCTAACGTCTCAGACGTCCTAGATGTCCCACATGTCCCTAACATCCCAGACGTCCCAGATTTCCCATATGTCCCTAACGTCCCAGACGTCCCAGATGTCCCATATGTCGATAACATCCCAGACGACCTAGATGTTCCATATGTCCCTAACGTTGCAGACGTCCTAGATGTCCCATATGTCTCTAACATCCCAGACGTCCTAGATGTCCCATTTGTACTTAACGTCCCAGATGTGCTAGATGTCCCATAAGTCCCTAACGGCCCAGTCGTCCTAGATGTCCCATTTGTCCCTAACGTCCCAGACGTCTCAAATGTCCCATATGTCCCATATGTCCCTAACGTTCCAGACGTCCTAGATGTCATATATGTCCCTAACGTCCCAGACGTCCCAGATGTCCCATATGTCCCTAACGTCCCAGACGTCCCAGATGTCCCATATGTCCGATATGTCCCTAACGTCCCCGACGTCCAGGTTGTTTCATATGTCTCTAACGTCCAAGACGTCCTAGATGTCCCATATTCCTCTAACGTCCCAGACGTCCCAGATGTCCCATATGTCCCTAACGTCCTAGACGTCCTAGATGTCCCATATGTCCCTAACGTCCCTTGACGTCCCAGACGTCCTAGATGTCCCATATATCCCTAACGTCTCAGAGGTCTTAGAAGTCCCATATGTCCCTAACGTCTCAGACGTCCTAGATGTCCCATATGTCCCTAACATCCCAGACGTCCCAGATCTCCCATATGTCCCTAACGTCCCATACGTCCCAGATGTCCCATTTGTCCCATATGTCCCTAACGTCCCAGACGTCCAAGATGTCCTATATATTCCTAACGTCCCAGACGTCCCAGATATTCCAGACTTTCCAAACGTCACAGACGTCTCAGATGTCTTAGATGTTCCATATGTCCCTAACGTCTCAGACGTCCTAGATGTCCCATATGTCTATAACATCCCAGACGTCCCAGATGTCCCATTTGTCCTTAACGTCCTAGACGTGCTAGATGTCCCATAAGTCCCTAACTTCCCAGTCGTCCTAGATGTCCCATTTGTCCCTAACGACCCAGACGTCTCAAATGTCCCATATGTTCCATATGTCCCTAACGTTCCAGACGTCCTAGATGTCATATATGTCCCTAACGTCCCAAACGTCCCAGATGTCCCATATGTCCCTAACGTTCCAGACGTCCCAAATGTCCCATATGTCCGATATGTCCCTAACGTCCCCGACGTCCAGGTTGTTTCATATGTCTCTAACGTCCAAGACGTCCTAGATGTCCCAAATGTCCCTAACGTCCCAGACGTCCCAGATGTCCCATATGTCCGATATGTCCCTAACGTCCCCGACGTCCAGGTTGTTTCATATGTCTCTAACGTCCAAGACGTCCTAGATGTCCCATATTCCTCTAACGTCCCAGACGTCCCAGATGTCCCATATGTCCCTAACGTCCTAGACGTCCTAGATGTCCCATATGTCCCTAACGTCCTTGACGTCCCAGACGTCCTAGATGTCCCATATATCCCTAACGTCTCAGAGGTCTTAGAAGTCCCATATGTCCCTAACGTCTCAGACGTCCTAGATGTCCCATATGTCCCATATGTCCGATATGTCCCTAACGTCCCCGACGTCCAGGTTGTTTCATATGTCTCTAACGTCCAAGACGTCCTAGATGTCCCATATTCCTCTAACGTCCCAGACGTCCCAGATGTCCCATATGTCCCTAACGTCCTAGACGTCCTAGATGTCCCATATGTCCCTAACGTCCTTGACGTCCCAGACGTCCTAGATGTCCCATATATCCCTAACGTCTCAGAGGTCTTAGAAGTCCCATATGTCCCTAACGTCTCAGACGTCCTAGATGTCCCATATGTCCCTAACATCCCAGACGTCCCAGATCTCCCATATGTCCCTAACGTCCCATACGTCCCAGATGTCCCATTTGTCCCATATGTCCCTAACGTCCCAGACGTCCAAGATGTCCTATATATTCCTAACGTCCCAGACGTCCCAGATATTCCAGACTTTCCAAACGTCACAGACGTCTCAGATGTCTTAGATGTTCCATATGTCCCTAACGTCTCAGACGTCCTAGATGTCCCATATGTCTATAACATCCCAGACGTCCCAGATGTCCCATTTGTCCTTAACGTCCTAGACGTGCTAGATGTCCCATAAGTCCCTAACTTCCCAGTCGTCCTAGATGTCCCATTTGTCCCTAACGACCCAGACGTCTCAAATGTCCCATATGTTCCATATGTCCCTAACGTTCCAGACGTCCTAGATGTCATATATGTCCCTAACGTCCCAAACGTCCCAGATGTCCCATATGTCCCTAACGTCCCATACGTCCCAGATGTCCCATTTGTCCCATATGTCCCTAACGTCCCAGACGTCCAAGATGTCCTATATATTCCTAACGTCCCAGACGTCCCAGATATTCCAGACTTTCCAAACGTCACAGACGTCTCAGATGTCTTAGATGTTCCATATGTCCCTAACGTCTCAGACGTCCTAGATGTCCCATATGTCTATAACATCCCAGACGTCCCAGATGTCCCATTTGTCCTTAACGTCCTAGACGTGCTAGATGTCCCATAAGTCCCTAACTTCCCAGTCGTCCTAGATGTCCCATTTGTCCCTAACGACCCAGACGTCTCAAATGTCCCATATGTTCCATATGTCCCTAACGTTCCAGACGTCCTAGATGTCATATATGTCCCTAACGTCCCAAACGTCCCAGATGTCCCATATGTCCCTAACGTTCCAGACGTCCCAAATGTCCCATATGTCCGATATGTCCCTAACGTCCCCGACGTCCAGGTTGTTTCATATGTCTCTAACGTCCAAGACGTCCTAGATGTCCCAAATGTCTCTAACGTCCCAGACGTCCCAGATGTCCCATATGTCCCAAACGTACTAGACGTCCTAAATGTCCCATATGTCCCTAACGTCCCAGACGTCTTAGAAGTCCCATATGTCCGTAACGACCCAGACGTTCTAGATGTCCCGTATGTCCCTAACATCCTTGACGTGTCAGACGTCCTAGATGTCCCATATATCCCTAACGTCACAGACGTCTTAGAAGTCCCATATGTCCCTAACGTCTCAAACGTCCTAGATGTCCCATATGTCCCTAATATCCCAGACGTCCCAGATCTCCCATATGTCCCTAACGTCCCATACGTCCCAGATGTCCCATTTGTCCCATATGTCCCTAACGTCTCAGACGTCCCAGACGTCCTGTATGTCCCATATGTCCGTAACGTCCTTGACGTCCCAGACGTCCTGGATGTCCCATATATCCCTAACGTCCCAGTTGTCCCATTTGTCCCTAACGTCCCAGACGTCCCAGATTTCCAATATGTCCCTAACGTCTTAGACGTCCCAGGTTTCCCATATGTCCCATATGTCCCTAACGTCCCAGACGTCTTAAAAGTCCCATATGTCCCTAACGTCTCAGACGTCCTAGATGTCCCACATGTCCCTAACATCCCAGACGTCCCAGATTTCCCATATGTCCCTAACGTCCCAGACGTCCCAGATGTCCCATATGTCGATAACATCCCAGACGACCTAGATGTTCCATATGTCCCTAACGTTGCAGACGTCCTAGATGTCCCATATGTCTCTAACATCCCAGACGTCCTAGATGTCCCATTTGTACTTAACGTCCCAGATGTGCTAGATGTCCCATAAGTCCCTAACGGCCCAGTCGTCCTAGATGTCCCATTTGTCCCTAACGTCCCAGACGTCTCAAATGTCCCATATGTCCCATATGTCCCTAACGTTCCAGACGTCCTAGATGTCATATATGTCCCTAACGTCCCAGACGTCCCAGATGTCCCATATGTCCCTAACGTCCCAGACGTCCCAGATGTCCCATATGTCCGATATGTCCCTAACGTCCCCGACGTCCAGGTTGTTTCATATGTCTCTAACGTCCAAGACGTCCTAGATGTCCCATATTCCTCTAACGTCCCAGACGTCCCAGATGTCCCATATGTCCCTAACGTCCTAGACGTCCTAGATGTCCCATATGTCCCTAACGTCCTTGACGTCCCAGACGTCCTAGATGTCCCATATATCCCTAACGTCTCAGAGGTCTTAGAAGTCCCATATGTCCCTAACGTCTCAGACGTCCTAGATGTCCCATATGTCCCTAACATCCCAGACGTCCCAGATCTCCCATATGTCCCTAACGTCCCATACGTCCCAGATGTCCCATTTGTCCCATATGTCCCTAACGTCCCAGACGTCCAAGATGTCCTATATATTCCTAACGTCCCAGACGTCCCAGATATTCCAGACTTTCCAAACGTCACAGACGTCTCAGATGTCTTAGATGTTCCATATGTCCCTAACGTCTCAGACGTCCTAGATGTCCCATATGTCTATAACATCCCAGACGTCCCAGATGTCCCATTTGTCCTTAACGTCCTAGACGTGCTAGATGTCCCATAAGTCCCTAACTTCCCAGTCGTCCTAGATGTCCCATTTGTCCCTAACGACCCAGACGTCTCAAATGTCCCATATGTTCCATATGTCCCTAACGTTCCAGACGTCCTAGATGTCATATATGTCCCTAACGTCCCAAACGTCCCAGATGTCCCATATGTCCCTAACGTTCCAGACGTCCCAAATGTCCCATATGTCCGATATGTCCCTAACGTCCCCGACGTCCAGGTTGTTTCATATGTCTCTAACGTCCAAGACGTCCTAGATGTCCCAAATGTCTCTAACGTCCCAGACGTCCCAGATGTCCCATATGTCCCAAACGTACTAGACGTCCTAAATGTCCCATATGTCCCTAACGTCCCAGACGTCTTAGAAGTCCCATATGTCCGTAACGACCCAGACGTTCTAGATGTCCCGTATGTCCCTAACATCCTTGACGTGTCAGACGTCCTAGATGTCCCATATATCCCTAACGTCACAGACGTCTTAGAAGTCCCATATGTCCCTAACGTCTCAAACGTCCTAGATGTCCCATATGTCCCTAATATCCCAGACGTCCCAGATCTCCCATATGTCCCTAACGTCCCATACGTCCCAGATGTCCCATTTGTCCCATATGTCCCTAACGTCCCAGACGTCCAAGATGTCCTATATATTCCTAACGTCCCAGACGTCCCAGATATCCCAGACCTTCCAAACGTCACAGACGTCTCAGATGTCTTAGATGTTTCATGTGTCTCTAACGTCCCTGACGTCCTAGATGTCCTATATATCCCTAACGTCCCAGACGTCCCAGATTTCCCATATGTCCTTAGCGTCCCATTCGTCCCAAATTCCCCATATGTCCCTAACGTCCCAGACGTCCCAGACGTCCCATGTGCCCTATATGTCCCTAACGTCCCAGGCGTCCTAGATGTCCCATATGTCCCTAACGTCTCAGACGTCCCAGACGTCCTGGATGTCCCATATGTCCCTAACGTCCTTGACGTCCCAGACGTCCTAGATGTCCTATATGATCCTAACGTCCCAAACGTCCCAAATGTCCCATATGTCCCTAACGTCTCAGACGTCTGTTCTAGATGTCCCATATGTCCCTAACGTCCCAGACGTCCTAGATGTCCCATTTGTCTCTAACGTCCCAGACGTCCTAGATGTCCTATATGTCCCTAACGTCCCAGACGTCCTAGATGTCCCATTTGTCTCTAACGTCCCAGACGTCCTAGATGTCCTATATGTCCCTAACGTCCCAGACGTCCCAGATGTCCCATATGTCCCTAACGTCCAAGACATCCCAGACGTCCTAGATGTTCCATATGTCCCTAACGTCCCAGACGTCCCAGAAGCTCCATATGTTCCTAACGTCTCAGACGTCCCAGACGTCCCAGATATCCCAGACTTCCCAAACGTCACAGACGTCTCAGATGTCTTAGATGTTCCATGTGTCTCTAACGTCCCAGACGTCCTAGATGTCCTATATATCCCTAACGTCCCAGACGTCCCAGATTTCCCATATGTCCTTAGCGTCCCATTCGTCCCAAATTCCCCATATGTCCCTAACGTCCCAGACGTCCCAGACGTCCCATGTGCCCTATATGTCCCTAACGTCCCAGGCGTCCTAGATGTCCCATATGTCTCTAACGTCTCAGACGTCCCAGACGTCCTGGATGTCCCATATGTCCCTAACGTCCTTGACGTCCCAGACGTCCTAGATGTCCTATATGATCCCAACGTCCCAAACGTCCCAAATGTCTCATATGTCCCTAACGTCTCAGACGTCTGTTCTAGATGTCCAATATGTCCCTAACGTCCCAGACGTCCTAGATGTCCCATTTGTCTCTAACGTCCAGACGTCCTAGATGTCCTATATGTCCCTAACGTCCCAGACGTCCTAGATGTCCCATTTGTCTCTAACGTCCCAGACGTCCTAGATGTCCTATATGTCCCTAACGTCCCAGACGTCCCAGATGTCCCATATGTCCCTAACGTCCAAGACATCCCAGACGTCCCAGATTTCCCATATGTCCGTAACGTCCCATACGTCCCAAACGCCCCATATGTCCCTAACGTCCCAGACGTCCCAGACGTCCCATGTGTCCCATATATCCCTAACGTCCCAGGCGCCCTAGATGTCCCATATGTACCTAACGTCTCAGACGTCCCAGACGTCCTGAATGTCCCATATGTCCCTAACGTCCTTGACATCCTAGATGTCCTATATGTTCCTAACGTCCCAGACGTCCCAGATGTCCCATATGTCCTTAACGTCCCATACGTCCCAGATGTCCCATACGTCCCTAACGTCCTTGACGTCCTAGATGTCCTATATGTTCCTAACGTCTCAAACGTCCCAGACGTCCTGAATGTCCCATATGTCCCTAACTTCCTTGACGTCCTAGATGTCCCATATGTTCCTAACGTCCCAGGCGTCCTAAATGTCCCATGTGTCCCTAACGTCCCAGACGTCTCAGACGTCCTAGATGTCTTATATGTCCCTAACGTCCCTGACGTCCCAGACGTCCTAGATGTCCCATATATCCCTAACGTTCCAAACGTCCCAGATGTCCCATTTGTCAGTAACGTCCCAGACGTCCCAGATGTCCCATATGTCCCATATGTCAGTAACGTTCCCGACGTCCAGGTTGTTTCATATGTCCTAAACATCCCAGACGTCCTAGATGTTCCATATGTCTCTAACGTCCCAGACGTCCCAGACGTCCTAGATGTCCCATATGTCCCTAACGTCCTTGACGTCCCAGACGTCCCATGTATTCCTAACGTCCCAGACGTCTCAGATGTCCCAGATGTCTCATACGTCCCTAACGTCCCAGACGTCCCAGACGCCCCATGTGTCCCATATGTCCCTAACGTCCCAGGCGTCCTAGGCGTCTTAGATGTCCCATATGTCCCTAACGTCCCAGACGTCCCAGACGTCCTTGATGTCCCACATATCCCTAACGTCCCAGACGTCTCAGATGTCCCATATGTTTCATACGCCCTAACGTCCCAGACGACTTAGATGTCCTATATGTCCCTAACGTCCCAGACGTCCCAAATGTCCCATATGTCCCTAACCTCCCAGACGTCCTAGATGTCCCAAACGTCCCTAACGTCCCAGACGTCCTAGATGTCCCATATGTCTCTAACGTCCCAGACGTCCTAAATGTCCTATATGTCCCTAACGTCCCAGACGTCCCAGATGTCCCATATGTCCCTAACGTCCAAGACGTCCCAGACGTCCTAGATGTTCCATATGTCCCTAACGTCCCAGACGTCCCAGAAGATCCATATGTCCCTTACGTCTCAGACGTCCCAGACGTCCCAGATATCCCAGAC
Organism: Agriotes lineatus; assembly: GCA_940337035.1. NCBI lineage: Eukaryota > Metazoa > Arthropoda > Insecta > Coleoptera > Elateridae > Agriotes > Agriotes lineatus. The sequence continues at coordinate 45,296 of CALNHX010004222.1, read as the reverse complement.
TTCCCAAACGTCACAGACGTCTCAGATGTCTTAGATGTTCCATGTCTCTCTAACGTCCCAGACGTCTTAGATGTCCTATAAATACCTATAGTCCCAGACGTCCCAGATTTCCCATATGTCCTTAACGTCCCATACGTCCCAAATGCCCCATATGTCCCTAACGTCCTAGACGTCCCAGACGTCCCATGTGTCCCATATATCCCTAACGTCCCAGGCGTCCTAGATGTCCCATATGTCCCTAACGTCTCAGACGTCCCAGACGTCCTGTATGTCCCATATGTCCCTAACGTCCTTGACGTCCCAGACGTCCTGGATGTCTCATATATCCCTAACGTCCCAGTTGTACCATTTGTCCCTAACGTCCCAGACGTCCCAGATTTCCAATATGTCCCTAACGTCTTAGACGTCCCAGGTTTCCCATATGTCCCATATGTCCCTAACGTCCCAGACGTCTTAAAAGTCCCATATGTCCCTAACGTCTCAGACGTCCTAGATGTCCCACATGTCCCTAACATCCCAGACGTCCCAGATTTCCCATATGTCCCTAACGTCCCAGACGTCCCAGATGTCCCATATGTCGATAACATCCCAGACGACCTAGATGTTCCATATGTCCCTAACGTTGCAGACGTCCTAGATGTCCCATATGTCTCTAACATCCCAGACGTCCTAGATGTCCCATTTGTACTTAACGTCCAGACGTGCTAGATGTCCCATAAGTCCCTAACGTCCCAGTCGTCCTAGATGTCCCATTTGTCCCTAACGTCCCAGACGTCTCAAATGTCCCATATGTCCCATATGTCCCTAACGTTCCAGACGTCCTAGATGTCATATATGTCCCTAACGTCCCAGACGTCCCAGATGTCCCATATGTCCCTAACGTCCCAGACGTCCCAGATGTCCCATATGTCCGATATGTCCCTAACGTCCACGACGTCCAGGTTGTTTCATATGTCTCTAACGTCCAAGACGTCCTAGATGTCCCATATTCCTCTAACGTCCCAGACGTCCCAGATGTCCCATATGTCCCTAACGTCCTAGACGTCCTAGATGTCCCATATGTCCTTAACGTCCCAGACGTCTTAGAAGTCCCATATGTCCGTAACGTCCCAGACGTCCTAGATGTCCCGTATGTCCCTAACGTCCTTGACGTCCAGACGTCCTAGATGTCCCATATATCCCTAACGTCTCAGAGGTCTTAGAAGTCCCATATGTCCCTAACGTCTCAGACGTCCTAGATGTCCCATATGTCCCTAACATCCCAGACGTCCCAGATCTCCATATGTCCCTAACGTCCCATACGTCCCAGATGTCCCATTTGTCCCATATGTCCCTAACTTCCCAGACGTCCAAGATGTCCTATATATTCCTAACGTCCCAGACGTCCCAGATATTCCAGACTTTCCAAACGTCACAGACGTCTCAGATGTCTTAGATGTTCCATATGTCCCTAACGTCTCAGACGTCCTAGATGTCCCATATGTCTATAACATCCCAGACGTCCCAGATGTCCCATTTGTCCTTAACGTCCTAGACGTGCTAGATGTCCCATAAGTCCCTAACTTCCAGTCGTCCTAGATGTCCCATTTGTCCCTAACGACCCAGACGTCTCAAATGTCCCATATGTTCCATATGTCCCTAACGTTCCAGACGTCCTAGATGTCATATATGTCCCTAACGTCCCAAACGTCCCAGATGTCCCATATGTCCCTAACGTTCCAGACGTCCCAAATGTCCCATATGTCCGATATGTCCCTAACGTCCCCGACGTCCAGGTTGTTTCATATGTCTCTAACGTCCAAGACGTCCTAGATGTCCCAAATGTCTCTAACGTCCCAGACGTCCCAGATGTCCCATATGTCCCAAACGTACTAGACGTCCTAAATGTCCCATATGTCCCTAACGTCCCAGACGTCTTAGAAGTCCCATATGTCCGTAACGACCCAGACGTCCTAGATGTCCCGTATGTCCCTAACATCCTTGACGTGTCAGACGTCCTAGATGTCCCATATATCCCTAACGTCACAGACGTCTTAGAAGTCCCATATGTCCCTAACGTCTCAAACGTCCTAGATGTCCCATATGTCCCTAATATCCCAGACGTCCCAGATCTCCCATATGTCCCTAACGTCCCATACGTCCCAGATGTCCCATTTGTCCCATATGTCCCTAACGTCCCAGACGTCCAAGATGTCCTATATATTCCTAACGTCCCAGACGTCCCAGATATCCCAGACTTTCCAAACGTCACAGACGTCTCAGATGTCTTAGATGTTCATGTGTCTCTAACGTCCCAGACGTCCTAGATGTCCTATATATCCCTAACGTCCCAGACGTCCCAGATTTCCCATATGTCCTTAGCGTCCCATTCGTCCCAAATTCCCCATATGTCCCTAACGTCCAGACGTCCCAGACGTCCCATGTGCCCTATATGTCCCTAACGTCCCAGGCGTCCTAGATGTCCCATATGTCCCTAACGTCTCAGACGTCCCAGACGTCCTGGATGTCCCATATGTCCCTAACGTCCTTGACGTCCCAGACGTCCTAGATGTCCCATATATCCCTAACGACCCAGATGTCCCGGGTTTCCCATATGTCTCATATGTCCCTAACGTCCCAGACTTCTTAGAAGTCCCATATGTCCCTAACGTCTCAGACGTCCTAAATGTCCCATATGTCCCTAACACCCCATACGTCCCAGATTTCCCATATGTCCCTAACGTCCTTGACGTCCCAGACGTCCTAGATGTCCCATATATCCTAACGTCCCAGATGTCCCGGGTTTCCCATAGGTCTCATATGTCCCTAACGTCCCAGACGTCTTAGAAGTCCCATATGTCCCTAACGTCTCAGACGTCCTAGATGTCCCAGACGTCCTAGATGCCCCATATGTCCCTAACGTTCCAGAAGTCCCAGACGTGCCAGATGTTTCATACGTCCCAGACGTCCTAGATTTCCCATATGTCCCTAACGTCCCAGACGTCCTAGATGTTTCATATGTCCCTAACGTCCCAGACGTCTCAGACGTCCTAGATGTCCCAGACGTCCTAGATGCCCCATATGTCCCTAACGTTACAAAAGTCCCAGACGTGCCAGATGTTTCATACGTCCCAGACGTCCAAGATTTCCCATATGTCCCTAACGTCCCAGACGTCCCAGACGTCCTAGATGTCCTATATGTCTCTAACGTCCCAGACTTCTTAGATGTCTCATATGCCCCTAACGTCCCAGATGTCCCAGACGTCCCAGATGTCCTATTCGTCCCCAACGTCCTAGTTGTCCCATATATCCCTAACGTCCCAGACGTAATAGATGTCCTATATTTCCCTAACGTCCTAAACGTCCCAGATGTTCCATATGTCTCTAACGTCTCAGACGTCTGTCCTAGATGTCCCATATGTCCCTAACGTCCCAGACGTCCTAAATGTCCCATATGTTCCAAACGTCACAAGCATCCTAGATGTCCCATATGTCTATACCGTCCCAGACGTCCCAGACGCCCTAGATGTCCTATATGACCGTAACGTCCCAAACGTCCCAAATGTCCCATATGTCCCTAACGTCTCAGACGACTGTCCTAGATGTCCCATATGTCCCTAACGTCCCAGACGTCCTAAATGTCCCATATGTCTCTAACGTCCCAGACGTCCTAGATGTCCTATATGTCCCTAACGTCCCAGACGTCCAGATGTCCCATATGTCCCTAACGTCCAAGACGTCCCAGACGTCCTAGATGTTCCATATGTCCCTAACGTCCCAGACGTCCCAGAAGTTCCATATGTTCCTAACGTCTCAGATGTCCCAGACGTCCCAGATATCCCAGACTTCCCAAACGTCACAGACGTCTCAGATGTCTTAGATGTTCCATGTGTCTCTAACGTCCCAGAAGTCCTAGATGTCCTATAAATCCCTAACGTCCCAGACGTCCCAGATTTTCCATATGTCCTTAACGTCCCATACGTCCCAAATGCCCCATATGTCCCTAACGTCCCAGACGTCCCAGACGTCCCATGTGTTCCATATATCCCTAACGTCCCAGGCGTCCTAGATGTCCAATATGTCCCTAACGTTTCAGACGTCCCAGACGTCCTGAATGTCCCATATGTCCATAACGTCCTTGACGTCCTAGATGTCCTATATGTCCCTAACGTCCCAGACGTCCCAGATGTCCCATATGTCCTTAACGTCTCATACGTCCCAGATGTCCCATACGTCCCTAACGTCGGAAACGTCCCAGACGTCCCATGTGTCCCATATGTCCCTAACGTCCCAGGCGTCCTAGATGTCCCATGTTTCCATAACGTCCCAGACATCTCAGACGTCCTAGATGTCCCATATGTCCCTAACGTTTTTGACGTCCCAGATCTCCCATATGTCCCTAACGTCCCATACGTCCCATATGTCCCATTTGTCCCATATGTCCCTAACGTCCCAGACGTCTCAGACATCCTAGATGTCCCATATGTCCCTAACATCCCAGACGTCTCAGATCTCCCATATGTCCCTAACGTCCCATACGTCCCAGATGTCCCATTTGTCCCATATGTCCCTAACATCCAGACGTCCAAGATGTCCTATATATTCCTAACGTCCCAGACGTCCAAGATATCCCAGACTTTCCAAACGTCACAGACGTCTCAGATGTCTTAGATGTTTCATGTGTCTCTAACGTCCCAGACGTCCTAGATGTCCTATATATTCCTAACGTCCCAAACGTCCCAGATTTCCCATATGTCCTTAACGTCCATACGTCCCAAATTCCCCATATGTCCCTAACGTCCCAGACGTCCCAGACGTCCCATGTGTCCTATATGTCCCTAACGTCCCATACGTCCCATATGTCCCATTTGTCCCATATGTCCCTAACGTCCCAGACGTCTCAGACGTCCTAGATGTCCCATATGTCCCTAACATCCCAGACGTCTCAGATCTCCCATATGTCTCTAACGTCCCATACGTCCCAGATGTCCCATTTGTCCCATATGTCCCTAACATCCCAGACGTCCAAGATGTCCTATATATTCCTAACGTCCCAGACGTCCCAGATATCCCAGACTTTCCAAACGTCACAGACGTCTCAGATGTCTTAGATGTTTCATGTGTCTCTAACGTCCCAGACGTCCTGGATGTCCTATATGTCCCTAACGTCCTTGACGTCCCCAGACGTCCTAGATGTCCCATATATCTATAACGTCCCAGATGTCCCGTGTTTCCCATATGTCTCATATGTCCCTAACGTGCCAGACGTCTTAGAAGTCCCATATGTCCCTAACGTCTCAGACGTCCTAAATGTCCCATATGTCCCTAACACCCCTGACGTCCCAGATTTCCCATATGTCCTTAACGTCCCAGACGTCCCAGATGTCCCATATGTCCCATATGTCGATAACATCCCAGACGTCCTAGATGTTCCATATGTCCCTAACGTCTCAGACGTCCTAGATGTCCCATATGTCCCTAACGTCCCAGACGTCCCAGACGTCCTGTATGTCCCATATGTCCCTAACGTCTCAGACGTCCTAAATGTCCCATATGTCCCTAACACCCCTGACGTCCCAGATTTCCCATATGTCCTTAACGTCCCAGACGTCCCAGATGTCCCATATGTCCCATATGTCGATAACATCCCAGACGTCCTAGATGTTCCATATGTCCCTAACGTCTCAGACGTCCCAGACGTCCTGTATGTCCCATATGTCCCTAACGTCCTTGACGTCCCAGACGTCCTGGATGTCCCATATATCCCTAACGTCCCAGTTGTCCCATTTGTCCCTAACGTCCCAGACGTCCCAGATGTCCAATATGTCCCTAACGTCTTAGACGTCCCAGGTTTCCCATATGTCCCATATGTCCCTAACGTCCTTGACGTCCCAGACGTCCTGGATGTCCCATATATCCTTAACGTCCCAGTTGTCCCATTTGTCCCTAACGTCCCAGACGTCCCAGATGTCCAATATGTCCCTAAAGTCTCAGACGTCCTAGATGTCCCACATGTCCCTAACATCCCAGACGTCCCAGATTTCCCATATGTCCCTAACGTCCCAGACGTCCCAGATGTCCCATATGTCGATAACATCCCAGACTTCTAGATGTTCCATATGTCCCTAACGTCTCAGACGTCCTAGATGTCCCATATGTCTCTAACATCCCAGACGTCCTAGATGTCCCATTTGTCCTTAACGTCCCAGACGTGCTAGATGTCCCATAAGTCCCTAACGTCCCAGTCGTCCTAGATGCCCCATTTGTCCCTAACGTCCCAGACGTCTCAAATGTCCCATATGTCCCATATGTCCCTAACGTTCCAGACGTCCTAGATGTCATATATGTCTCTAACGTCCCAGACGTCTTAGAAGTCCCATATGTCCGTAACGACCCAGACGTCCTAGATGTCCCGTATGTCCCTAACATCCTTGACGTCCCAGACGTCCTAGATGTCCCATATATCCCTAACGTCACAGACGTCTTAGAAGTCCCATATGTCCCTAACGTCTCAAACGTCCTAGATGTCCCATATGTCCCTAATATCCCAGACGTCCCAGATCTCCCATATGTCCCTAACGTCCCATACGTCCCAGATGTCCCATTTGTCCCATATGTCCCTAACGTCCCAGACGTCCAAGATGTCCTATATATTCCTAACGTCCCAGACGTCCCAGATATCCCAGACTTTCCAAACGTCACAGACGTCTCAGATGTCTTAGATGTTTCATGTGTCTCTAACGTCCCAGACGTCCTAGATGTCCTATATATCCATAACATCCCAGACGTCCCAGATTTCCCATATGTCCATAGCGTCCCATTCGTCCCAAATTCCCAATATGTCACTAACGTCCCAGACGTCCCAGACGTCCCATGTGCCCTATATGTCCCTAACGTCCCAGGCGTCCTAGATGTCCCATATGTCCCTAACGTCTCAGACGTCCCAGACGTCCTGGATGTCCCATATGTCCCTAACGTCCTTGACGTCCCAGACGTCCTAGGTGTCCCATATATCCCCAACGTCCCAGATGTCTCGGGTTTCCCATATGTCTCATATGTCCCTAACGTCCCACACGTCTTAGAAGTCCCATTTGTCCCTAACGTCTCAGACGTCCTAAATGTCCCATATGTCCCTAACACCCCATACGTCCCAGATTTCCCATATGTCCCTAACGTCCTTGACGTCCCAGACGTCCTAGATGTCCCATATATCCCTAACGTCCCAGATGTCCCGGGTTTCCCATATGTCTCATATGTCCCTAACGTCCCAGACGTCTTAGAAGTCCCATATGTCCCTAACGTCTCAGACGTCCTAGATGTCCCAGACGTCCTAGATGCCCCATATGTTCCTAACGTTCCAGAAGTCCCAGACGTGCCAGATGTTTCATACGTCCCTAACGTCTCAGACGTCCTAGATGTTCCATATGTCCCTAACGTCCCATACGTCTCAGACGTCCTAGATGTCCCATATGTCCCTAACATCCCAGACGTCTCAGATCTCCCATATGTCCCTAACGTCCCATACGTCCCAGATGTCCCATTTGTCCCATATGTCCCTAACGTCCCAGACGTCCCATATGTCCCATTTGTCCCATATGTCCCTAACGTCCCAGACGTCTCAGACGTCCTAGATGTCCCATATGTCCCTAACATCCCAGACGTCTCAGATCTCCCATATGTCCCTAACGTCCCATACGTCCCAGATGTCCCATTTGTCCCATATGTCCCTAACATCCCAGACGTCCAAGATGTCCTATATATTCCTAACGTCACAGACGTCCCAGATATCCCAGACTTTCCAAACGTCACAGCCGTCTCAGATGTCTTAGATGTTTCATGTGTCTCTAACGTCCCAGACGTCCTGGATGTCCTATATGTCCCTAACGTCCTTGACGTCCCAGACGTCCTAGATGTCCCATATATCCCTAACGTGCCAGATGTCCCGGGTTTCCCATATGTCTCATATGTCCCTAACGTGCCAGACGTCTTAGAAGTCCCATATGTCCCTAACGTCTCAGACGTCCTAAATGTCCCATATGTCCCTAACACCCCTGACGTCCCAGATTTCCCATATGTCCTTAAGGTCCCAGACGTCCCAGATGTCCCATATGTCCCATATGTCGATAACATCCCAGACGTCCTAGATGTTCCATATGTCCCTAACGTCTCAGACGTCCTAGATGTCCCATATGTCCCTAACGTCCCAGACGTCTCAGACGTCCTAGATATCCCAGACGTCCTAGATGCCCCATATGTCCCTACCGTTCCAGAAGTCCCAGAGGTGCCAGATGTTTCATACGTCCCAGACGTCCTAGATTTCCCATATATACCTAACGTCCCAGACGTAATAGATGTCCTATATTTCCCTAACGTCCCAAACGTCCCAGATGTTTCATATGTCTCTAACTTCTCAGACGTCTGTCTTAGATGTCCCATATGTCCCTAACGTCCCAGAAGTCCTAAATGTCCCATATATTCCAAACGTCACAAGCATCCTAGATGTCCCATATGTCTATAACGTCCCAGACGTCCCAGACGTCCTAGATGTTCCATATGTCTCTAACGTCCCAGATGTCCTAGATGTCCTATATGTCCCTAACGTCCCAGACGTCCCAGATGTCCCATATGTCCCTAACGTCCAAGACGTCCCAGACGTCCTAGATGTTCCATATGTCCCTAACGTCCCAGACGTCCCAGAAGTTCCATATGTCCCTAACGTCTCAGACGTCCCAGACGTCCCAGATATTCCAGACTTCCCAAACGTCACAGACGTCCCAGACGTCCTAGATGTCCTATAAATCCCTAACGTCCCAGACGTCCCAAATTTCCCATATGTTCTTAACGTCCCATACGTCCCAAATGCCCCATATGTCCCTAACGTCCCAGACGTCACAGACGTCCCATGTGTCCCATATATCCTTAACGTCCCAGGCGTCCTAGATGTCCCATATGTCCCTAACGTCTCAGACGTCCCAGACGTCCTGAATGTCCCATATGTCCCTAACGTCCTTGACGTCCTAGATGTCCTATATGTCCCTAACGTCCCAGACGTCCCAGATGTCCCATATGTCCTTAACGTCCCCTACGTCCCAGATGTCCCATACGTCCCTAACGTCCCAAACGTCCCAGACGTCCCATGTGCCCATATGTCCCTAACGTCCCAGGCGTCCTAGATGTCCCATGTGTCCCTAACGTCCCAGACGTCTCAGACGTCCTAGATGTCCCATATGTCCTTAACGTCCTTGACGTCCCAGACGTCCTAGATGTCCCATATATCCCTAACGTCCCAGACGTCCCAGATGTCCCATTTGTCCCTAACGTCCCAGACGTCCCAGATGTCCCATATGTCCCATATGTCAGTACCGTTGCCGACGTTTAGGTTGTTTCATATGTCCCAAACGTCCCAGACGTCCAAGATGTCCCATATGTCTTTAACGTCTCAGACGTCTCAGATGTCCCAGATGTCCCATACGTCCCTAACGTCCCAGACGTCCCAGACGTCCCATGTGTCCCATATGTCCCTAACGTCTCAGGCGTCCTAGATGTCCCATATGTCCCTAACGTCCCAGACGTCCCAGACGTCCTAGATGTCCCATATGTCCCTAACGTCCTTGACGTCCCAGACGTCCCATGTGGCCCTAACGTCCCAGACGTCTCAGATGTCCCAGATGTCTCATACGTCCCTAACGTCCCAGACGTCCCAGACGTCCCATGTGTCCCATATGTCTCTAACGTCCCAGGCGTCCTAGATGTCTTATAAGTCCCTAACGTCCCAGACGTCCCAGGCGTCCTAGATGTCCCATATGTCCTTAACGTCCAAGACGTCCCAGACGTCCTAGATGTCCCAAATATCTCTAACGTCCCAGACGTCTCAGATGCCCCATGTGTTTCATACGTCCCTAACGTCCCAGACGAACTAGATGTCCTATATGTCCCTAACGTCCCAGACGTCCCAGATGTCCCATATGTCCCTAACGTCCCAGACGTCTTAGATGTCCCATACGTCCCTAACGTCCCAGACGTCCTAGATGTCCCATATGTCTAACGTCCCAGACGTCCTAAATGTCCTATATGTCCCTAACGTCCCAGACGTCCCAGATGTCCCATATGTCCCTAACGTCCAAGACGTCCCAGACGTCCTAGATGTTTCATATGTCCCTAACGTCCCAGACGTCCCAGAAGTTCCATATGTCCCTATCGTCTCAGACGTCCCAGACGTCCCAGATATCCCAGACTTCCTAAACGTCACAAACGTCTCAGATGTCTTAGATGTTCCATGTGTCTCTAACGTCCCAGACGTCTTAGATGTCCTATAAATTCCTAACGTCCCAGACGTCCCAGACGTCCCAGATTTCACATATGTCCTTAACGTCCCATACGTCCCAAATGCCCCATATGTCCCTAACGTCCCAGACGTCCCAGACGTTCCATGTGTCCCATATATCCCTAACGTCCCAGGCGTCCTAGATGTCCCATATGTACCTAACGTCTCAGACGTCCCAGACGTCCTGAATGTCCCATATGTCCCTAACGTCCTTGACGTCCCAGATGTCCTGGATGTCCCATATATCCCTAACGTCCCAGTTGTCCCATGTGCCCCTAACGTCCCAGTAGTCCCAGATGTCCAATATGTCCCTAACGTCCCAGACGTCCCAGGTTTCCCATATGTCCCATATGTCCCTAACGTCCCAGACGTCTTAAAAGTCCCATATGTCCCTAACGTCTCAGACGTCCTAGATGTCCCACATGTCCCTAACATCCCAGACGTCCCAGATTTCCCATATGTCCCTAACGTCCCAGACGTCCCAGATGTCCCATATGTCCCATATGTCGATAACATCCCAGACGTCCTAGATGTACCATATGTCCCTAACGTCTCAGACGTCCTAGATGTCCCATATGTCTCTAACAACCCAGACGTCCCAGATGTGCCATTTGTCCTTAACGTCCCAGACGTGCTAGATGTCCCATAAGTCCCTAACGTCCCAGTCGTCCTAGATGTCCCATTTGTCCCTAACGTCCCAGACGTCTCAAATGTCCCATATGTCCCATATGTCCCTAACGTTCCAGACGTCCTAGATGTCATATATGTCCCTAACGTCCCAGACGTCCCAGATGTCCCATATGTTTCTAACGTCCCAGACGTCCCAGATGTCCCATATGTCCGATATGTCCCTAACGTCCCCGACGTCCAGGTTGTTTCATATGTCTCTAACGTCCAAGACGTCCTAGATGTTCCATATGTCTCTAACGTCCCAGACGTCCCAGATGTCCCATATGTCCCTAACGTCCCAGTCGTCCTAGATGTCCCATATGTCCCTAACGTCCCAGACGTCTTAGAAGTCCCATATGTCCGTAACGTCCCAGACGTCCTAGCTGTCCCGTATGTCCCTAACGTCCTTGACGTTCCAGACGTCCTAGATGTCCCATATATCCCTAACGTCTCAGACGTCTTAGAAGTCCCATATGTCCCTAACGTCTCAGACGTCCTAGATGTCCCATATGTCCCTAACATCCCAGACGTTCCAGATCTCCCATATGTTCCTAACGTCCCATACGTCCCAGATGTCCCATTTGTCCTATATGTCCCTAACGTCCCAGACGTCCAAGATGTCCTATATATTCCTAACGTCCCAGACGTCCCAGATATCCCAGACTTTCCAAACGTCACAGACGTCTCAGATGTCTTAGATGTTTCATGTGTCTCTAACGTCCCAGACGTCCTAGATGTCCTATATATCCCTAACGTCCCAGACGTCCCAGATTTCCCATATGTCCTTAGCGTCCCATACGTCCCAAATTCCCCATATGTCCCTAACGTCCCAGACGTCCCAGACGTCTCAGACGTCCTAGATGTCCCATATGTCCCTAACGTCTCAGACGTCCCAGACGTCTCAGACGTCCTAGATGTCCCATATGTCCCTAACATCCCAGACGTCTCAGATCTCCCATATGTCCCTAACGTCCCATACGTCCCAGATGTCCCATTTGTCCCATATGTCCCTAACGTCCCAGACGTCCCATATGTCCCATTTGTCCCATATGTCCCTAACGTCTCAGACGTCTCAGGCGTCCTAGATGTCCCATATGTCCCTAACATCCCAGACGTCTCAGATCTCCCATATGTCCCTAACGTCCCATACGTCCCAGATGTCCCATTTGTCCCATATGTCCCTAACATCCCAGACGTCCAAGATGTCCTATATATTCCTAACGTCACAGACGTCCCAGATATCCCAGACTTTCCAAACGTCACAGCCGTCTCAGATGTCTTAGATGTTTCATGTGTCTCTAACGTCCCAGACGTCCTGGATGTCCTATATGTCTCTAACGTCCTTGACGTCCTAGACGTCCTAGATTTCCCATATATCCCTAACGTCCCAGATGTCCCGGGTTTCCCATATGTCTCATATGTCCCTAACGTGCCAGACGTCTTAGAAGTCCCATATGTCCCTAACGTCTCAGACGTCCTAAATGTCCCATATGTCCCTAACACCCCTGACGTCCCAGATTTCCCATATGTCCTTAACGTCCCAGACGTCCCAGATGTCCCATATGTCCCATATGTCGATAACATCCCAGACGTCCTAGATGTTCCATATGTCCCTAACGTCTCAGACGTCCTAGATGTCCCATATGTCCCTAACGTCCCAGACGTCTCAGACGTCCTAGATATCCCAGACGTCCTAGATGCCCCATATGTCCCTACCGTTCCAGAAGTCCCAGACGTGCCAGATGTTTCATACGTCCCAGACGTCCTAGATTTCCCATATGTCCCTAACGTCCCAGACGTAATAGATGTCCTATATTTCCCTAACGTCCCAGACGTCCTAAATGTCCCATATATTCCAAACGTCACAAGCATCCTAGATGTCCCATATGTCTATAACGTCCCAGACGTCCCAGACGTCCTAGATGTTCCATATGTCTCTAACGTCCCAGATGTCCTAGATGTCCTATATGTCCCTAACGTCCCAGACGTCCCAGATGTCCCATATGTCCCTAACGTCCAAGACGTCCCAGACGTCCTAGATGTTCCATATGTCCCTAACGTCCCAGACGTCCCAGAAGTTCCATATGTCCCTAACGTCTCAGACGTCCCAGACGTCCCAGATATCCCAGACTTCCCAAACGTCACAGACGTCCCAGACGTCCTAGATGTCCTATAAATCCCTAACGTCCCAGACGTCCCAAATTTCCCATATGTTCTTAACGTCCCATACGTCCCAAATGCCCCATATGTCCCTAACGTCCCAGACGTCAAAGACGTCCCATGTGTCCCATATATCCTTAACGTCCCAGGCGTCCTAGATGTCCCATATGTCCCTAACGTCTCAGACGTCCCAGACGTCCTGAATGTCCCATATGTCCCTAACGTCCTTGACGTCCTAGATGTCCTATATGTCCCTAACGTCCCAGATGTCCCATATGTCCTTAACGTCCCATACGTCCCAGATGTCCCATACGTCCCTAACGTCCCAAACGTCCCAGACGTCCCATGTGTCCCATATGTCCCTAACGTCCCAGGCGTCCTAGATGTCCCATGTGTCCCTAACGTCCCCAGACGTCTCAGACGTCCTAGATGTCCCATATGTCCTTAACGTCCTTGACGTCCCAGACGTCCTAGATGTCCCATATATCCCTAACGTCCCAGACGTCCCAGATGTCCCATTTGTCCCTAACGTCCCAGACGTCCCAGATGTCCCATATGTCCCATATGTCAGTACCGTTCCCGACGTTTAGGTTGTTTCATATGTCCCAAACGTCCCAGACGTCCAAGATGTCCCATATGTCTCTAACGTCTCAGGCGTCTCAGATGTCCCAGATGTCCCATACGTCCCTAACGTCCCAGACGTCCCAGTCGTCCCATGTGTCCCATATGTCCCTAACGTCTCAGGCGTCCTAGATGTCCCATATGTCCCTAACGTCCCAGACGTCCCAGACGTCCTAGATGTCCCATATGTCCCTAACGTCCTTGACGTCCCAGACGTCCCATGTGGCCCTAACGTCCCAGACGTCTCAGATGTCCCAGATGTCTCATACGTCCCTAACGTCCCAGACGTCCCAGACGTCCCATGTGTCCCATATGTCTCTAACGTCCCAGGCGTCCTAGATGTCTTATAAGTCGATAATGTCCCAGACGTCCCAGGCGTCCTAGATGTCCCATATGTCCTTAACGTCCCAGACGTCCCAGACGTCCTAGATGTCCCAAATATCTCTAACGTCCCAGACGTCTCAGATGCCCCATGTGTTTCATACGTCCCTAACGTCCCAGACGAACTAGATGTCCTATATGTCCCTAACGTCCCAGACGTCCCAGATGTCTCATATGTCCCTAACGTCCCAGACGTCTTAGATGTCCCATACGTCCCTAACGTCCCAGACGTCCTAGATGTCCCATATGTCTAACGTCCCAGACGTCCTAAATGTCCTATATGTCCCTAACGTCCCAGACGTCCCAGATGTCCCATATGTCCCTAACGTCCAAGACGTCCCAGACGTCCTAGATGTTTCATATGTCCCTAACGTCCCAGACGTCCCAGAAGTTCCATATGTCCCTATCGTCTCAGACGTCCCAGACGTCCCAGATATCCCAGACTTCCTAAACGTCACAGACGTCTCAGATGTCTTCGATGTTCCATGTGTCTCTAACGTCCCAGACGTCTTAGATGTCCTATAAATTCCAAACGTCCCAGACGTCCCAGACGTCCCAGATTTCCCATATGTCCTTAACGTCCCATACGTCCCAAATGCCCCATATGTCCCTAACGTCCCAGACGTCCCAGACGTCCCATGTGTCCCATATATCCCTAACGTCCTTGACGTCCCAGACGTCCCATGTGGCCCTAACGTCCCAGACGTCTCAGATGTCCCAGATGTCTCATACGTCCCTAACGTCCCAGACGTCCCAGACGTCCCATGTGTCCCATATGTCTCTAACGTCCCAGGCGTCCTAGATGTCTTATAAGTCGATAACGTCCCAGACGTCCCAGGCGTCCTAGATGTCCCATATGTCCTTAACGTCCCAGACGTCCCAGACGTCCTAGATGTCCCAAATATCTCTAACGTCCCAGACGTCTCAGATGCCCCATGTGTTTCATACGTCCCTAACGTCCCAGACGAACTAGATGTCCTATATGTCCCTAACGTCCCAGACGTCCCAGATGTCCCATATGTCCCTAACGTCCCAGACGTCTTAGATGTCCCATATGTCCCTAACGTCCCAGACGTCCCAGATGTCCCATATGTCCCTAACGTCCAAGACGTCCCAGACGTCCTAGATGTTTCATATGACCCTAACGTCCCAGACGTCCCAGGAGTTCCATATGTCCCTATCGTCTCAGACGTCCCAGACGTACCAGATATCCCAGACTTCCTAAACGTCACAGACGTCACAGATGTCTTCGATGTTCCATGTGTCTCTAACGTCCCAGACGTCTTAGATGTCCTATAAATTCCTAACGTCCCAGACGTCCCAGACGTCCCAGATTTCCCATATGTCCTTAACGTCCCATACGTCCCAAATGCCCCATATGTCCCTAACGTCCCAGACGTCCCAGACGTCCCATGTGTCCCATATATCCCTAACGTCCCAGGCGTCCTAGATGTCCCATATGTCCCTAACGTCTCAGACGTCCCAGACGTCCTGAATGTCCCATATGTCCCTAACGTCCTTGACGTCCCAGATGTCCTGGATGTCCCATATATCCCTAACGTCCCAGTTGTCCCATGTGCCCCTAACGTCCCAGTAGTCCCAGATGTCCAATATGTCCCTAACGTCCCAGACGTCCCAGGTTTCCCATATGTCCCATATGTCCCTAACGTCCCAGACGTCTTAAAAGTCCCATATGTCCCTAAGGTCTCAGACGTCCTAGATGTCCCACATGTCCCTAACATCCCAGACGTCCCAGATTTCCCATATGTCCCTAACGTCCCAGACGTCCCAGATGTCCCATATGTCCCATATGTCGATAACATCCCAGACGTCCTAGATGTACCATATGTCCCTAACGTCTCAGACGTCCTAGATGTCCCATATGTTTCTAACAACCCAGACGTCCCAGATGTGCCATTTGTCCTTAACGTCCCAGACGTGCTAGATGTCCCATAAGTCCCTAACGTCCCAGTCGTCCTAGATGTCCCATTTGTCCCTAACGTCCCAGACGTCTCAAATGTCCCATATGTCCTATATGTCCCTAACGTTCCAGACGTCCTAGATGTCATATATGTCCCTAACGTCCCAGACGTCCCAGATGTCCCATATGTTCCTAACGTCCCAGACGTCCCAGATGTCCCATATGTCCGATATGTCCCTAACGTCCCCGACGTCCAGGTTGTTTCATATGTCTCTAACGTCCAAGACGTCCTAGATGTCCCATATGTCTCTAACGTCCCAGACGTCCCAGATGTCCCATATGTCCCTAACGTCCCAGTCGTCCTAGATGTCCCATATGTCCCTAACGTCCCAGACGTCTTAGAAGTCCCATATGTCCGTAACGTCCCAGACGTCCTAGCTGTCCCGTATGTCCCTAACGTCCTTGACGTTCCAGACGTCCTAGATGTCCCATATATCCCTAACGTCTCAGACGTCTTAGAAGTCCCACATGTCCCTAACGTATCAGACGTCCTAGATGTCCCATATGTCCCTAACATCCCAGACGTTCCAGATCTCCCATACGTTCCTAACGTCCCATACGTCCCAGATGTCCCATTTGTCCTATATGTCCCTAACGTCCCAGACGTCCAAGATGTCCTGTATATTCCTAACGTCCCAGACGTCCCAGATATCCCAGACTTTCCAAACGTCACAGACGTCTCAAATGTCTTAGATGTTTCATGTGTCTCTAACGTCCCAGACGTCCTAGATGTCCTATATATCCCTAACGTCCCAGACGTCCCAGATTTCCCATATGTCCTTAGCGTCCCATACGTCCCAAATTCCCCATATGTCCCTAACGTCCCAGACGTCCCAGACGTCCCATGTGTCCTATATGTCCCTAACGTCCCAGGCGTCCTAGATGTCCCATATGTCCCTAACGTCTCAGACGTCCCAGACGTCCTGGATGTCCCATATGTCCCTAACGTCCTTGACGTCCCAGACGTCCTAGATGTCTCATATATCCCTAACGTCCCAGATGTCCCGGGTTTCCCATATGTCTCATATGTCCCTAACGTCCCAGACGTCTTAGAAGTCCCATATGTCCCTAACGTCTCAGACGTCCTAAATGACCCATATGTCCCTAACACCCTATACGTCCCAGATTTCCCATATGTCCTTAACGTCCCAGACGTCCTAGATGTTCCATATGTCCCTAACGTCCCAGACGTCTCAGACGTCTTAGATGTCCCAGACGTCCTAGATGTCCCATATGTCCCTAACGTTCCAGAAGTCTCAGACGTGCCAGATGTTTTATACGTCCCAGACGTCTTAGATTTCCCATATGTTCCTAACGTCCCAGACGTCCTAGGTGTTCCATATGTCCCTAACGTCTCAGACGTCCTAGATGTTCCATATGTCCCTAACGTCCCAGACGTCTCAGACGTCCTAGATGTCCCAGACGTCCTAGATGCCCCATATGTCCTTAACGTTCCAGAAGTCCCAAACGTGCCAGATGTTTCATACGTCCCAGACGTCCTAGATTTCCCATATGTCCCTAACGTCCCATACGTCCCAGACGTCCTAGATGTCCTATATGTCTCTAACGTCCCAGACGTCTTAGATGTCTCATATGCCCCTAACGTCCCAGATGTCCCAACGTCCCAGATGTCCTATTCGTCCCAACGTCCTAGTTGCCCATATGTCCCTAACCTCCCAGACGTAATAGATGTCCTATATTTCCCTAACGTCCCAAACGTCCCAGATGTTCCATATGTCTCTAACGTCTCAGACGTCTGTCCTAGATGTCCCATATGTCCCTAACGTCCCAGACGTCCTAAATGTCCCATATGTTCCAAACGTCACAAGCATCCTAGATGTCCCATATGTCTATAACGTCCCAGACGTCCCAGACGTCCTAGATGTCCTATATGACCCTAACGTCCCAAACGTCCCAAATGTCCCATATGTCCCTAACGTCTCAGACGTCTGTCCTAGATGTCCCATATGTCCCTAACGTCCCAGCCGTCCTAAATGTCCCATATGTCTCTAACGTCCCAGACGTCCTAGATGTCCTATATGTCCCTAACGTCCCAGACGTCCCAGATGTCCCATATGTCCCTAACGTCTAAGACGTCCCAGACGTCCTAGATGTTCCATATGTCCCTAACGTACCAGACGTCCCAGAAGTTCCATATGTCCCTAACGTCTCAAACGTCCCAGACGTCCCAGATATCCCAGACTTCCCAAACGTCACAGACGTCTCAGATGTCTTAGATGTTCCATGTGTCTCTAACGTCCCAGACGTCCTAGATGTCCTATAAATCCCTAACGTCCCAGACGTCCAGATTTCCCATATGTCTTTAACGTCCCATACGTCCCAAATGCCCCATATGTCCCTAACGTCCCAGACGTCCCAGACGTTCCATGTGTCCCATATATCCCTAACGTCCCAGGCGTCCTAGATGTCCCATATGTCCCTAACGTTTCAGACGTCCCAGACGTCCTGAATGTCCCATATGTCCCTAACGTCCTTAACGTCCTAGATGTCCTATATGTCCCTAACGTCCCAGACGTCCCAAATTTCCCATATGTCCTTAACGTCTCATACGTCCCAAATGCCCCATATGTCCCTAACGTCCCAGACGTCACAGACGTCCCATGTGTCCCATATATCCTTAACGTCCCAGGCGTCCTAGATGTCCCATATGTCCCTAACGTCTCAGACGTCCCAGACGTCCTGAATGTCCCATATGTCCCTAACGTCCTTGACGTCCTAGATGTCCTATATGTCCCTAACGTCCCAGACGTCCCAGATGTCCCATATGTCCTTAACGTCCCATACGTCCCAGACGTCCCATGTGTCCCATATGTCCCTAACGTCCCAGGCGTCCTAGATTTACCATGTGTCCCTAACGTCCCAGACGTCTCAGACGTCCTAGATGTCCCATATGTCCCTAACGTCCTTGACGTCCCAGACGTCCTAGATGTCCCATATATCCCTAACGTCCCAGACGTCCCAGATGTCCCATTTGTCCCTAACGTCCCAGACGTCCCAGATGTCCCATATGTCCCATATGTCGGTACCGTTCCCGACGTTTAGGTTGTTTCATATGTCCCAAACGTCCCAGACGTCCAAGATGTCCCATATGTCTCTAACGTCCCAGACGTCCCAGATGTCCCAGACGTCCCATGTGTCCCATATGTCCCTAACGTCTCAGGGGTCCTAGATGTCCCATATGTCCCTAACGTCCCAGACGTCCCAGACGTCCCATGTGTCCCATATGTCCCTAACGTCTCAGGCGTCCTAGATGTCCCATATGTCCCTAACGTCCCAGACGTCCCAGACGTCCTAGATGTCCCATATGTCCCTAACGTCCTTGACGTCCCAGACGTCCCATGTGGCCCTAACGTCCCAGACGTCCTAGATGTCCCAAATATCTCTAACGTCCCAGACGTCTCAGATGCCCCATGTGTTTCATACGTCCCTAACGTCCCAGACGAACTAGATGTCCTATATGTCCCTAACGTCCAAGACGTCCCAGACGTCCTAGATGTTCCATATGTCCCTAACGTCCCAGACGTCCCAGAAGTTCCATATGTCCCTATCGTCTCAGACGTCCCAGACGTCCCAGATATCCCAGACTTCCTAAACGTCACAAACGTCTCAGATGTCTTAGATGTTCCATGTGTCTCTAACGTCCCAGACGTCTTAGATGTCCTATAAATTCCTAACGTCCCAGACGTCCCAGATTTCCCATATGTCCTTAACGTCCCATACGTCCCAAATGCCCCATATGTCCCTAACGTCCCAGACGTCCCAGACGTCCCATGTGTCCCATATAACCCTAACGTCCAAGGCGTGCTAGATGTCCCATATGTCCCTAACGTTTCAGACGTCCCAGACGTCCTGAATGTCCCATATGTCCCTAACGTCCTTGACGTCCCAGATGTCCTGGATGTCCCATATATCCCTAACGTCCCAGTTGTCCCATGTGCCCCTAACGTCCCAGTAGTCCCAGATGTCCAATATGTCCCTAACGTCCCAGACGTCCCAGGTTTCCCATATGTCCCATATGTCCCTAACGTCCCAAACGTCTTAAAAGTCCCATATGTCCCTAACGTCTCAGACGTCCTAGATGTCCCACATGTCCCTAACATCCCAGACGTCCCAGATTTCCCATAGGTCCCTAACGTCCCAGACGTCCCAGATGTCCCATATGTCCCATATGTCGATAACATCCCAGACGTCCTAGATGTTCCATATGTCCCTAACGTCTCAGACGTCCTAGATGTCCCATATGTCTCTAACAACCCAGACGTCCCAGATGTGCCATTTGTCCTTAACGTCCCAGACGTGCTAGATGTCCCATAAGTCCCTAACGTCCCAGTCGCCTAGATGTCCCATTTGTCCCTAACGTCCCAGACGTCTAAAATGTCCCATATGTCCCATATGTCCCTAACGTTCCAGACGTCCTAGATGTCATATATGTCCCTAACGTCCCAGACGTCCCAGATGTCCCATATGTTCCTAACGTCCCAGACGTCCCAGATGTCCCATATGTCCGATATGTCCCTAACGTCCCCGACGTCCAGGTTGTTTCATATGTCTCTAACGTCCAAGACGTCCTAGATGTCCCATATGTCTCTAACGTCCCAGACGTCCCAGATGTCGCATATGTCCCTAACGTCCCAGTCGTCCTAGATGTCCCATATGTCAGTAACGTCCCAGACGTCTTAGAAGTCCCATATGTCCGTAACGTCCCAGACGTCCTAGCTGTCCCGTATGTCCCTAACGTCCTTGACGTTCCAGACGTCCTAGATGTCCCATATATCCCTAACGTCTCAGACGCCGTAGAAGTCCCATATGTCCCTAACGTCTCAGACGTCCTAGATGTCCCATATGTCCCTAACATCCCAGACGTTCCAGATCTCCCATATGTTCCTAACGTCCCATACGTCCCAGATGTCCAATTTGTCCTATATGTCCCTAACGTCCCAGACGTCCAAGATGTCCTATATATTCCTAACGTCCCAGACGTCCCAGATATCCCAGACTTTCCAAACGTCACAGACGTCTCAGATGTCTTAGATGTTTCATGTGTCTCTAACGTCCCAGACGTCCTAGATGTCCTATATATCCCTAACGTCCCAGACGTCCCAGATTTCCCATATGTCCTTAGCGTCCCATACGTCCCAAATTCCCCATATGTCCCTAACGTCCCAGACGTCCCAGACGTCCCATGTGTCCTATATGTCCCTAAAGTCCCAGGCGTCCTAGATGTCCCATATGTCCCTAACGTCTCAGACGTCCCAGACGTCTCAGACGTCCTAGATGTCCCATATGTCCCTAACATCCCAGACGTCTCAGATCTCCCATATGTCCCTAACGTCCCATACGTCCCAGATGTCCCATTTGTCCCATATGTCCCTAACGTCCCAGACGTCCCATATGTCCCATTTGTCCCATATGTCCCTAACGTCTCAGACGTCTCAGACGTCTCAGACGTCCTAGATGTCCCATATGTCCCTAACGTCTCAGACGTCCCAGACGTCTCAGACGTCCTAGATGTCCCATATGTCCCTAACATTTCAGACGTCTCAGATCTCCCATATGTCCCTAACGTCCCATACGTCCCAGATGTCCCATTTGTCCCATATGTCCCTAACATCCCAGACGTCCAAGATGTCCTATATATTCCTAACGTCACAGACGTCCCAGATATCCCAGACTTTCCAAACGTCACAGCCGTCTCAGATGTCTTAGATGTTTCATGTGTCTCTAACGTCCCAGACGTCCTGGATGTCCTATATGTCCCTAACGTCCTAGATGTCCCATATATCCCTAACGTCCCAGATGTCCCGGGTTTCCCATATGTCTCATATGTCCCTAACGTGCCAGACGTCTTAGAAGTCCCATATGTCCCTAACGTCTCAGACGTCCTAAATGTCCCATATGTCCCTAACACCCCTGACGTCCCAGATTTCCCATATGTCCTTAACGTCCCATACGTCCCAGATGTCCCATACGTCCCTAACGTCCCAAACGTCCCAGACGTCCCATGTGTCCCATATGTCCCTAACGTCCCAGGCGTCCTAGATGTCCCATGTGTCCCTAACGTCCCAGACGTCTCAGACGTCCTAGATGTCCCATATGTCCTTAACGTCCTTGACGTCCCAGACGTCCTAGATGTCCCATATATCCCTAACGTCCCAGACGTCCCAGATGTCCCATTTGTCCCTAACGTCCCAGACGTCCCAGATGTCCCATATGTCCCATATGTCAGTACCGTTCCCGACGTTTAGGTTGTTTCATATGTCCCAAACGTCCCAGACGTCCAAGATGTCCCATATGTCTCTAACGTCTCAGGAGTCTCAGATGTCCCAGATGTCCCATACGTCCCTAACGTCCCAGACGTCCCAGTCGTCCCATGTGTCCCATATGTCCCTAACGTCTCAGGCGTCCTAGATGTCCCATATGTCCCTAACTTCCCAGACGTCCCAGACGTCCTAGATGTCCCATATGTCCCTAACGTCCTTGACGTCCCAGACGTCCCATGTGGCCCTAACGTCCCAGACGTCCCAGATGTCCCATTTGTCCCATATGTCCCTAACATCCCAGACGTCCAAGATGTCCTATATATTCCTAACGTCACAGACGTCCCAGATATCCCAGACTTTCCAAACGTCACAGCCGTCTCAGATGTCTTAGATGTTTCATGTGTCTCTAACGTCCCAGACGTCCTGGATGTCCTATATGTCCCTAACGTCCTAGATGTCCCATATATCCCTAACGTCCCAGATGTCCCGGGTTTCCCATATGTCTCATATGTCCCTAACGTGCCAGACGTCTTAGAAGTCCCATATGTCCCTAACGTCTCAGACGTCCTAAATGTCCCATATGTCCCTAACACCCCTGACGTCCCAGATTTCCCATATGTCCTTAACGTCCCAGACGTCCCAGATGTCCCATATGTCCCATATGTCGATAACATCCCAGACGTCCTAGATGTTCCATTTGTCCCTAACGTCTCAGACGTCCTAGATGTCCCATATGTCCCTAACGTCCCAGACGTCTCAGACGTCCTAGATATCCCAGACGTCCTAGATGCCCCATATGTCCCTACCGTTCCAGAAGTCCCAGACGTGCCAGATGTTTCATACGTCCCAGACGTCCTAGATTTCCCATATGTCCCTAACGTCCCAGACGTAATAGATGTCCTATATTTCCCTAACGTCCCAAACGTCCCAGATGTTCCATATGTCTCTAACTTCTCAGACGTCTGTCTTAGATGTCCCATATGTCCCTAACGTCCCAGACGTCCTAAATGTCCCATATATTCCAAACGTCACAAGCATCCTAGATGTCCCATATGTCTATAACGTCCCAGACGTCCCAGACGTCCTAGATGTTCCATATGTCTCTAACGTCCCAGATGTCCTAGATGTCCTATATGTCCCTAACGTCCCAGACGTCCCAGATGTCCCATATGTCCCTAACGTCCAAGACGTCCCAGACGTCCTAGATGTTCCATATGTCCCTAACGTCCCAGACGTCCCAGAAGTTCCATATGTCCCTAACGTCTCAGACGTCCCAGACGTCCCAGATATCCCAGACTTCCCAAACGTCACAGACGTCCCAGACGTCCTAGATGTCCTATAAATCCCTAACGTCCCAGACGTCCCAAATTTCCCATATGTTCTTAACGTCCCATACGTCCCAAATGCCCCATATGTCCCTAACGTCCCAGACGTCACAGACGTCCCATGTGTCCCATATATCCTTAACGTCCCAGGCGTCCTAGATGTCCCATATGTCCCTAACGTCTCAGACGTCCCAGACGTCCTGAATGTCCCATATGTTCCTAACGTCCTTGACGTCCTAGATGTCCTATATGTCCCTAACGTCCCAGACGTCCCAGATGTCCCATATGTCCTTAACGTCCCATACGTCCCAGATGTCCCATACGTCCCTAACGTCCCAAACGTCCCAGACGTCCCATGTGTCCCATATGTCCCTAACGTCCCAGGCGTCCTAGATGTCCCATGTGTCCCTAACGTCCCAGACGTCTCAGACGTCCTAGATGTCCCATATGTCCTTAACGTCCTTGACGTCCCAGACGTCCTAGATGTCCCATATATCCCTAACGTCCCAGACGTCCCAGATGTCCCATTTGTCCCTAACGTCCCAGACGTCCCAGATGTCCCATATGTCCCATATGTCAGTACCGTTCCCGACGTTTAGGTTGTTTCATATGTCCCAAACGTCCCAGACGTCCAAGATGTCCCATATGTCTCTAACGTCTCAGGAGTCTCAGATGTCCCAGATGTCCCATACGTCCCTAACGTCCCAGACGTCCCAGTCGTCCCATGTGTCCCATATGTCCCTAACGTCTCAGGCGTCCTAGATGTCCCATATGTCCCTAACTTCCCAGACGTCCCAGACGTCCTAGATGTCCCATATGTCCCTAACGTCCTTGACGTCCCAGACGTCCCATGTGGCCCTAACGTCCCAGACGTCTCAGATGTCCCAGATGTCTCATACGTCCCTAACGTCCCAGACGTCCCAGACGTCCCATGTGTCCCATATGTCTCTAACGTCCCAGGCGTCCTAGATGTCTTATAAGTCGATAACGTCCCAGACGTCCCAGGCGTCCTAGATGTCCCATATGTCCTTAACGTCCCAGACGTCCCAGACGTCCTAGATGTCCCAAATATCTCTAACGTCCCAGACGTCTCAGATGAACCATGTGTTTCATACGTCCCTAACGTCCCAGACGAACTAGATGTCCTATATGTCCCTAACGTCCCAGACGTCCCAGATGTCCCATATGTCCCTAACGTCCCAGACGTCTTAGATGTCCCATATGTCCCTAACGTCCCAGACGTCCCAGATGTCCCATATGTCCCTAACGTCCAAGACGTCCCAGACGTCCTAGATGTTTCATATGACCCTAACGTCCCAGACGTCCCAGGAGTTCCATATGTCCCTATCGTCTCAGACGTCCCAGACGTCCCAGATATCCCAGACTTCCTAAACGTCACAGACGTCTCAGATGTCTTCGATGTTCCATGTGTCTCTAACGTCCCAGACGTCTTAGATGTCCTATAAATTCCTAACGTCCCAGACGTCCCAGACGTCCCAGATTTCCCATATGTCCTTAACGTCCCATACGTCCCAAATGCCCCATATGTCCCTAACGTCCCAGACGTCCCAGACGTCCCATGTGTCCCATATATCCCTAACGTCCCAGGCGTCCTAGATGTCCCATATGTCCCTAACGTCTCAGACGTTCCAGACGTCCTGAATGTCCCATATGTCCCTAACGTCCTTGACGTCCCAGATGTCCTGGATGTCCCATATATCCCTAACGTCCCAGTTGTCCCATGTGCCCCTAACGTCCCAGTAGTCCCAGATGTCCAATATGTCCCTAACGTCCCAGACGTCCCAGGTTTCCCATATGTCCCATATGTCCCTAACGTCCCAGACGTCTTAAAAGTCCCATATGTCCCTAACGTCTCAGACGTCCTAGATGTCCCACATGTCCCTAACATCCCAGACGTCCCAGATTTCCCATATGTCCCTAACGTCCCAGACGTCCCAGATGTCCCATATGTCCCATATGTCGATAACATCCCAGACGTCCTAGATGTACCATATGTCCCTAACGTCTCAGACGTCCTAGATGTCCCATATGTTTCTAACAACCCAGACGTCCCAGATGTGCCATTTGTCCTTAACGTCCCAGACGTGCTAGATGTCCCATAAGTCCCTAACGTCCCAGTCGTCCTAGATGTCCCATTTGTCCCTAACGTCCCAGACGTCTCAAATGTCCCATATGTCCCATATGTCCCTAACGTTCCAGACGTCCTAGATGTCATATATTTCCCTAACGTCCCAGACGTCCCAGATGTCCCATATGTTCCTAACGTCCCAGACGTCCCAGATGTCCCATATGTCCGATATGTCCCTAACGTCCCCGACGTCCAGGTTGTTTCATATGTCTCTAACGTCCAAGACGTCCTAGATGTCCCATATGTCTCTAACGTCCCAGACGTCCCAGATGTCCCATATGTCCCTAACGTCCCAGTCGTCCTAGATGTCCCATATGTCCCTAACGTCCCAGACGTCTTAGAAGTCCCATATGTCCGTAACGTCCCAGACGTCCTAGCTGTCCCGTATGTCCCTAACGTCCTTGACGTTCCAGACGTCCTAGATGTCCCATATATCCCTAACGTCTCAGACGTCTTAGAAGTCCTATATGTCCCTAACGTCTCAGACGTCCTAGATGTCCCATATGTCCCTAACATCCCAGACGTTCCAGATCTCCCATATGTTCCTAACGTCCCATACGTCCCACATGTCCCATTTGTCCTATATGTCCCTAACGTCCCAGACGTCCAAGATGTCCTATATATTCCTAACGTCCCAGACGTCCCAGATATCCCAGACTTTCCAAACGTCACAGACGTCTCAGATGTCTTAGATGTTTCATGTGTCTCTAACGTCCCAGACGTCCTAGATGTCCTATATATCCCTAACGTCCCAGACGTCCCAGATTTCCCATATGTCCTTAACGTCCCATACGTCCCAAATTCCCCATATGTCCCTAACGTCCCAGACGTCCCAGACGTCCCATGTGTCCTATATGTCCCTAACGTCCTAGGCGTCCTAGATGTCCCATATGTCCCTAACGTCTCAGACGTCCCAGACGTCCTGGATGTCCCATATGTCCCTAACGTCCTTGACGTCCCAGACGTCCTAGATGTCTCATATATCCCTAACGTCCCAGATGTCCCGGGTTTCCCATATGTCTCATATGTCCCTAACGTCCCAGACGTCTTAGAAGTCCCATATGTCCCTAACGTCTCAGACGTCCTAAATGACCCATATGTCCCTAACACCCTATACGTCCCAGATTTCCCATATGCTTTTAACATCCCAGACGTCCTAGATGTTCCATATGTCCCTAACGTCCCAGACGTCTCAGACGTCTTAGATGTCCCAGACGTCCTAGATGTCCCATATGTCCCTAACGTTCCAGAAGTCTCAGACGTGCCAGATGTTTTATACGTCCCAGACGTCTTAGATTTCCCATATGTTCCTAACGTCCCAGACGTCCTAGGTGTTCCATATGTCCCCAACGTCTCAGACGTCCTAGATGTTCCATATGTCCCTAACGTCCCAGACGTCTCAGACGTCCTAGATGTCCCAGACGTCCTAGATGCCCCATATGTCCTTAACGTTCCAGAAGTCCCAAACGTGCCAGATGTTTCATACGTCCCAGACGTCCTAGATTTCCCATATGTCCCTAACGTCCCATACGTCCCAGACGTCCTAGATGTCCTATATGTCTCTAACGTCCCAGACGTCTTAGATGTCTCATATGCCCCTAACGTCCCAGATGTCCCAACGTCCCAGATGTCCTATTTGTCCCAACGTCCTAGTTGCCCATATGTCCCTAACGTCCCACACGTAATAGATGTCCTATATTTCCCTAACGTCCCAAACGTCCCAGATGTTCCATATGTCTCTAACGTCTCAGACGTCTGTCCTAGATGTCCCATATGTCCCTAACGTCCCAGACGTCCTAAATGTCCCATATGTTCCAAACGTCACAAGCATCCTAAATGTCCCATATGTCTATAACGTCCCAGACGTCCCAGACGTCCTAGATGTCCTATATGACCCTAACGTCCCAAACGTCCCAAATGTCCCATATGTCCCTAACGTCTCAGACGTCTGTCCTGGATGTCCCATATGTCCCTAACGTCCCAGACGTCCTAAATGTCCCATATGTCTCTAACGTCCCAGACGTCCTAGATGTCCTATATGTCCCTAACGTCCCAGACGTCCCAGATGTCCCATATGTCCCTAACGTCTAAGACGTCCCAGACGTCCTAGATGTTCCATATGTCCCTAACGTACCAGACGTCCCAGAAGTTCCATATGTCCCTAACGTCTCAAACGTCCCAGACGTCCCAGATATCCCAGACTTCCCAAACGTCACAGACGTCTCAGATGTCTTAGATGTTCCATGTGTCTCTAACGTCCCAGACGCCCTAGATGTCCTATAAATCCCTAACGTCCCAGACTTCCAGATTTCCCATATGTCTTTAACGTCCCATACGTCCCAAATGCCCCATATGTCCCTAACGTCCCAGACGTCCCAGACGTTCCATGTGTCCCATATATCCCTAACGTCCCAGGCGTCCTAGATGTCCCATATGTCCCTAACGTTTCAGACGTCCCAGACGTCCTGAATGTCCCATATGTCCCTAACGTCCTTAACGTCCTAGATGTCCTATATGTCCCTAACGTCCCAGACGTCCCAAATTTCCCATATGTCCTTTACGTCTCATACGTCCCAAATGCCCCATATGTCCCTAACCTCCCAGACGTCACAGACGTCCCATGTGTCCCATATATCCTTAAAGTCCCAGGCGTCCTAGATGTCCCATATGTCCCTAACGTCTCAGACGTCCCAGACGTCCTGAATGTCGCATATGTCCCTAACGTCCTTGACGTCCTAGATGTCCTATATGTCCCTAACGTCCCAGACGTCCCAGATGTCCCATATGTCCTTAACGTCCCATACGTCCCAGACGTCCCATGTGTCCCATATGTCCCTAACGTCCCAGGCGTCCTAGATTTACCATGTGTCCCTAACGTCCCAGACGTCTCAGACGTCCTAGATGTCCCATATGTCCCTAACGTCCTTGACGTCCCAGACGTCCTAGATGTCCCATATATCCCTAACGTCCCAGACGTCCCAGATGTCCCATTTGTCCCTAACGTCCCAGACGTCCCAGACGTCCTAGATGTCATATATGTCCCTAACGTCCCAGACGTCCCAGATGTCCCATATGTTCCTAACGTCCCAGACGTCCCAGATGTCCCATATGTCCGATATGTCCCTAACGTCCCCGACGTCCAGGTTGTTTCATATGTCTCTAACGTCCAAGACGTCCTAGATGTCCCATATGTCTCTAACGTCCCAGACGTCCCAGATGTCCCATATGTCCCTAACGTCCCAGACGTCCTAGATGTCCCATATGTCCCTAACGTCCCAGACGTCTTAGAAGTCCCATATGTCTTTAACGTCCCAGACGTCCTAGCTGTCCCGTATGTCCCTAACGTCCTTGACGTCCCAGACGTCCTAGATGTCCCATATATCCCTAACGTCTCAGACGTCTTAGAAGTCCCATATGTCCCTAACGTCTCAGACGTCCTAGATGTCCCATATATCCCTAACATCCCAGACGTTCCAGATCTCCCATATGTTCCTAACGTCCCATACGTCCCAGATGTCCCATTTGTCCCATATGTCCCTAACGTCCCAGACGTCCAAGATGTCCTATATATTCCTAACGTCCCAGACGTCCCAGATATCCCAGACCTTCCAAACGTCACAGACGTCTCAGATGTCTTAGATGTTTCATGTGTCTCTAACGT
Organism: Agriotes lineatus; assembly: GCA_940337035.1. NCBI lineage: Eukaryota > Metazoa > Arthropoda > Insecta > Coleoptera > Elateridae > Agriotes > Agriotes lineatus. The sequence goes on along the minus strand of CALNHX010004222.1, from coordinate 15,765 downwards.
TCCAGACGTCCTAGATGTCCTATATATCCCTAACGTCCCAGACGTCCCAGAATTCCCATATGTCCTTAGCGTCCCATACGTCCCAAATTCCCCATATGTCCCTAACGTCCCAGACGTCCCAGACGTCCCATGTGTCCTATATGTCCCTAACGTCCCAGGCGTCCTAGATGTCCCATATGTCCCTAACGTCTCAGACGTCCCAGACGTCCTGGATGTCCCATATGTCCCTAACGTCCTTGACGTCCCAGACGTCCTAGATGTCCCATATATCCCTAACGTCCCAGATGTCCCGGGTTTCCCATATGTCTCATATGTCCCTAACGTCCCAGACGTCTTAGAAGTCCCATATGTCCCTAACGTCTCAGACGTCCTAAATGACCCATATGTCCCTAACACCCCATACGTCCCAAATTTCCCATATGTCCTTAACGTCCCAGACGTCCTAGATGTTCCATATGTCCCTAACGTCCCAGACGTCTCAGACGTCCTAGATGTCCCAGACGTCCTAGATGCCCCATATGTCCCTAACGTTCCAGAAGTCTCAGACGTGCCAGATGTTTCATACGTCCCAGACGTCTTAGATTTCCCATATGTTCCTAACGTCCCAGACGTCCTAGATGTTCCATATGTCCCTAACGTCTCAGACGTCCTAGATGTTCCATATGTCCCTAACGTCCCAGACGTCTCAGACGTCCTAGATGTCCCAGACGTCCTAGATGCCCCATATGTCCTTAACGTTCCAGAAGTCCCAAACGTGCCAGATGTTTCATACGTCCCAGACGTCCTAGATTTCCCATATGTCCCTAACGTCCCAGACGTCCTAGATGTCCTATATGTCTCTAACGTCCCAGACGTCTTAGATGTCTCATATGCCCTTAACGTCCCAGATGTCCCAGACGTCCCAGATGTCCTATTCGTCCCCAACGTCCTAGTTGCCCATATGTCCCTAACGTCCCAGACGTAATAGATGTCCTATATTTCCCTAACGTCCCAAACGTCCCAGATGTTCCATATGTCTCTAACGTCTCAGACGTCTGTCCTAGATGTCCCATATGTCCCTAACGTCCCAGACGTCTTAAATGTCCCATATGTTCCAAACGTCACAAGCATCCTAGATGTCCCATATGTCTATAACGTCCCAGCCGTCCCAGATGTCCTAGATGTCCTATATGACCCTAACGTCCCAAACGTCCCAAATGTCCCATATGTCCCTAACGTCTCAGACGTCTGTCCTAGATGTCCCATATGTCCCTAACGTCCCAGACGTCCTAAATGTCCCATATGTTCCAAACGTCACAAGCATCCTAGATGTCCCATATGTCTATAACGTCCCAGACGTCCCAGACGTCCTAGATGTCCTATATGACCCTAACGTCCCAAACGTCCCAAATGTCCCATATGTCCCTAACGTCTCAGACGTCTGTCCTAGATGTCCCATATGTCCCTAACGTCCCAGACGTCCTAAATGTCCCATATGTCTCTAACGTCCCAGACGTCCTAGATGTCCTATATGTCCCTAACGTCCCAGACGTCCCAGATGTCCCATATGTCCCTAACGTCTAAGACGTCCCAGACGTCCTAGATGTTCCATATGTCCCTAACGTACCAGACGTCCCAAAAGTTCCATATGTCCCTAACGTCTCAATCGTCCCAGACGTCCCAGATTTCCCAGACTTCCCATGTGTCCCATATGTCCCTAACGTCCCAGGCGTCCTAGATGTCCAATATGTCCCTAACGTTTCAGACGTCCCAGACGTCCCAAATTTCCCATATGTCCTTAACGTCTCATACGTCCCAAATGCCCCATATGTCCCTAACGTCCCAGACGTCACAGACGTCCCATGTGTCCCATATATCCTTAACGTCCCAGGCGTCCTAGATGTCCCATATGTCCCTAACGTCTCAGACGTCCCAGACGTCCTGAATGTCCCATATGTTCCTAACGTCCTTGACGTCTTAGATGTCCTATATGTCCCTAACGTCCCAGACGTCCCAGATGTTCCATATGTCCTTAACATCCCATACGTCCCAGACGTCCTAGGTGTCCATTATGTCCCTAACGTCCTTAACGTCCCAGGCGTCCTAGATGTCCCATATGTCCCTAACGTCTCAGACGTCCCAGACGTCCTGAATGTCCCATATGTCCCTAACGTCCTTGACGTCTTAGATGTTCTATATGTCCCTAACGTCCCAGACGTCCTAGATGTCCCATGTGTCCCTAACGTCCCAGACGTCTCAGACGTCCTAGGTGTCCCATATGTCCGTAACGTCCTTGACGTCCCAGACGTCCTAGATGTCCCATATATCCCTAATGTCCCAGACGTCCGAGATGTCCCATTTGTCCCTAACGTCCCAGACGTCCCAGATGTCCCATATGTCCCATATGTCGGTACCGTTCCCGACGTTTAGGTTGTTTCATATGTCCCAAACGTCCCAGACGTCCAAGATGTCCCATATGTCTCTAACGTCGCAGACGTCCCAGATGTCCCAGACGTCCCATGTGTCCCATATGTCCCTAACGTCTCAGGCGTCCTAGATGTCCCATATGTCCCTAACGTCCCAGACGTCCCAGACGTCCCATGTGTCCCATATGTCCCTAACGTCTCAGGCGTCCTAGATGTCCCATATGTCCCTAACGTCCCAGACGTCCCACACGTCCTAGATGTCCCATATGTCCCTAACGTCCTTGACGTCCCAGACGTCCCATGTGGCCCTAACGTCCCAGACGTCTCAGATGTCCCAGATGTCTCATACGTCCCTAACGTCCCAGACGTCCCAGACGTCCCATGTGTCCCTTATGTCCCTAACGTCCCAGGCGTCCTAGATGTCTTATAAGTCCCTAACGTCCCAGACGTCCCAGGCGTCCTAAATGTCCCATATGTCCTTAACGTCCCAGACGTCCCAGACGTCCTAGATGTCCCAAATATCTCTAACGTCCCAGACGTCTCAGATGCCCCATGTGTTTCATACGTCCCTAACGTCCCAGACGAACTAGATGTCCTATATGTCCCTAACGTCCCAGACGTCCCAGATGTCCCATATGTCCCTAACGTCCCAGACGTCTTAGATGTCCCATACGTCCCTAACGTCCCAGACGTCCTAGATGTCCCATATGTCTCTAACGTCCCAGACGTCCTAAATGTCCTATATGTCCCTAACGTCCAAGACGTCCCAGACGTCCTAGATGTTCCATATGTCCCTAACGTCCCAGACGTCCCAGAAGTTCCATATGTCCCTATCGTCTCAGACGTCCCAGACGTCCCAGATATCCCAGACTTCCTAATCGTCTCAGATGTCTTAGATGTTCCATGTGTCTCTAACGTCCCAGACGTCTTAGATGTCCTATAAATTCCTAACGTCCCAGACGTCCCAGATTTCCCATATGTCCTTAACGTCCCATACGTCCCAAATGCCCCATATGTCCCTAACGTCCCAGACGTCCCAGACGTCCCATGTGTCCCATATATCCCTAACGTCCCAGGCGTCCTAGATGTCCCATATGTCCCTAACGTCTCAGACGTCCCAGACGTCCTGAATGTCCCATATGTCCCTAACGTCCTTGACGTCCCAGATGTCCTGGATGTCCCATATATCCCTAACGTCCCAGTTGTCCCATGTGCCCCTAACGTCCCAGTAGTCCTAGATGTCCAATATGTCCCTAACGTCCCAGACGTCCCAGGTTTCCCATATGTCCCATATGTCCCTAACGTCCCAGACGTCTTAAAAGTCCCATATGTCCCTAACGCCTCAGACGTCCTAGTTGTCCCACATGTCCCTAACATGCCAGACGTCCCAGATTTCCCATATGTCCCTAACGTCCCAGACGTCCCAGATGTCCCATATTCCCATATGTCGATAACATCCCAGACGTCCTAGATGTTCCATATGTCCCTAATGTCTCAGACGTCCTAGATGTCCCATATGTCTCTAACAACCCAGACGTCCCAGATGTGCCATTTGTCCTTAACGTCCCAGACGTGCTAGATGTCCCATAAGTCCCTAACGTCCCAGTCGTCCTAGATGTCCCATTTGTCCCTAACGTCCCAGACGTCCTAGATGTCCCATATGTCTCTAACAACCCAGACGTCCCAGATGTGCCATTTGTCCTTAACGTCCCAGACGTGCTAGATGTCCCATAAGTCCCTAACGTCCCAGTCGTCCTAGATGTCCCATTTGTCCCTAACGTCCCAGACGTCTCAAATGTCCCATATGTCCCATATGTCCCTAACGTTCCAGACGTCCTAGATGTCATATATGTCCCTAACGTCCCAGACGTCCCAGATGTCCCATATGTTCCTAAAGTCCCAGACGTCCCAGATGTCCCATATGTCCGATATGTCCCTAACGTCCCAGACGTCCTAGATGTCCCATATGTCCCTAACGTCCCAGACGTCTTAGAAGTCCCATATGTCCTTAACGTCCCAGACGTCCTAGCTGTCCCGTATGTCCCTAACGTCCTTGACTGCCCAGACGTCCTAGATGTCCCATATATCCCTAACGTCTCAGACGTCTTAGAAGTCCCATATGTCCCTAACGTCTCAGACGTCCTAGATGTCCCATATGTCCCTAACATCCCAGACGTTCCAGATCTCCCATATGTTCCTAACGTCCCATACGTCCCAGATGTCCCATTTGTCCCATATGTCCCTAACGTCCCAGACGTCCAAGATGTCCTATATATTCCTAACGTCCCAGACGTCCCAGATATCCCAGACTTTCCAAACGTCACAGACGTCTCAGATGTCTTGGATGTTTCATGTGTCTCTAACGTCCCAGACGTCCTAGATGTCCTATATATCCCTAACGTCCCAGACGTCCCAGATTTCCCATATGTCCCTAGCGTCCCATACGTCTCAAATTCCCCATATGTCCCTAACGTCCCAGACGTCCCAAACGTCCCATGTGTCCTATATGTCCCTAACGTCCCAGGCGTCCTAGATGTCCCATATGTCCCTAACGTCTCAGACGTCCCAGACGTCCTGGATGTCCCATATGTCCCTAACGTGCTTGACGTCCCAGACGTCCTAGATGTCCCATATATCCCTAACGTCCCAGATGTCCCGGGTTTCCCATATGTCTCATATGTCCCTAACGTCCCAGACGTCTTAGAAGTCCCATATGTCCCTAACGTCTCAGACGTCCTAGATGTCCCACATGTCCCTAACATGCCAGACGTCCCAGATTTCCCATATGTCCCTAACGTCCCAGACGTCCCAGATGTCCCATATGTCCCATATGTCGATAACATCCCAGACGTCCTAGATGTTCCATATGTCCCTAACGTCTCAGACGTCCTAGATGTCCCATATGTCTCTAACAACCCAGACGTCCCAGATGTGCCATTTGTCCTTAACGTCCCAGACGTGCTAGATGTCCCATAAGTCCCTAACGTCCCAGTCGTCCTAGATGTCCCATTTGTCCCTAACGTCCCAGACGTCTCAAATGTCCCATATGTCCCATATGTCCCTAACGTCTCAGACGTCCTAGATGTCCCACATGTCCCTAACATGCCAGACGTCCCAGATTTCCCATATGTCCCTAACGTCCCAGACGTCCCAGATGTCCCATATGTCCCATATGTCGATAACATCCCAGACGTCCTAGATGTTCCATATGTCCCTAACGTCTCAGACGTCCTAGATGTCCCATATGTCTCTAACAACCCAGACGTCCCAGATGTGCCATTTGTCCTTAACGTCCCAGACGTGCTAGATGTCCCATAAGTCCCTAACGCCCCAGTCGTCCTAGATGTCCCATTTGTCCCTAACGTCCCAGACGTCTCAAATGTCCCATATGTCCCATATGTCCCTAACGTCCCAGACGTCCTAGATGTCATATATGTCCCTAACGTCCCAGACGTCCCAGATGTCCCATATGTTCCTAACGTCCCAGACGTCCCAGATGTCCCATATGTCCGATATGTCCCTAACGTCCCAGACGTCCTAGATGTCCCATATGTCCCTAACGTCCCAGACGTCTTAGAAGTCCCATATGTCCTTAACGTCCCAGACGTCCTAGCTGTCCCGTATGTCCCTAACGTCCTTGACGTCCCAGACGTCCTAGATGTCCCATATATCCCTAACGTCTCAGACGTCTTAGAAGTCCCATATGTCCCTAACGTCTCAGACGTCCTAGATGTCCCATATGTCCCTAACATCCCAGACGTTCCAGATCTCCCATATGTTCCTAACGTCCCATACGTCCCAGATGTCCCATTTGTCCCATATGTCCCTAACGTCCCAGACGTCCAAGATGTCCTATATATTCCTAACGTCCCAGACGTCCCAGATATCCCAGACTTTCCAAACGTCACAGACGTCTCAGATGTCTTAGATGTTTCATGTGTCTCTAACGTCCCAGACGTCCTAGATGTCCTATATATCCCTAACGTCCCAGACGTCCCAGATTTCCCATATGTCCTTAGCGTCCCATACGTCCCAAATTCCCCATATGTCCCTAACGTCCCAGACGTCCCAGACGTCCCATGTGTCCTATATGTCCCTAACGTCCCAGGCGTCCTAGATGTCCCATATGTCCCTAACGTCTCAGACGTCCCAGACGTCCTGGATGTCCCATATGTCCCTAACGTCCTTGACGTCCCAGACGTCCTAGATGTCCCATATATCCCTAACGTCCCAGATGTCCCGGGTTTCCCATATGTCTCATATGTCCCTAACGTCCCAGACGTCTTAGAAGTCCCATATGTTCCTAACGTCTCAGACGTCCTAAATGACCCATATGTCCCTAACACCCCATACGTCCCAAATTTCCCATATGTCCTTAACGTCCCAGACGTCCTAGATGTTCCATATGTCCCTAACGTCCCAGACGTCTCAGACGTCCTAGATGTCCCAGACGTCCTAGATGCCCCATATGTCCCTAACGTTCTAGAAGTCTCAGACGTGCCAGATGTTTCATACGTCCCAGACGTCTTAGATTTCCCATATGTTCCTAACGTCCCAGACGTCCTAGATGTTCCATATGTCCCTAACGTCTCAGACGTCCTAGATGTTCCATATGTCCCTAACGTCCCAGACGTCTCAGACGTCCTAGATGTCCCAGACGTCCTTGATGCCCCATATGTCCTTAACGTTCCAGAAGTCCCAAACGTGCCAGATGTTTCATACGTCCCAGACGTCCTAGATTTCACATATGTCCCTAACGTCCCATACGTCCCAGACGTCCTAGATGTCCTATATGTCTCTAACGTCCCAGACGTCTTCGATGTCTCATATGCCCTTAACGTCCCAGATGTCCCAGACGTCCCAGATGTCCTATTCGTCCCCAACGTCCTAGTTGCCCATATGTCCCTAACGTCCCGGACGTAATAGATGTCCTATATTTCCCTAACGTCTCAAACGTCCCAGATGTTCCATATGTCTCTAACGTCTCAGACGTCTGTCCTAGATGTCCCATATGTCTCTAACGTCCCAGACGTCCTAAATGTCCCATATGTTCCAAACGTCACAAGCATCCTAGATGTCCCATATGTCTATAACGTCCCAGACGTCCTAGATGACCTATATGACCCTAACGTCCCAAACGTCCCAAATGTCCCATATGTCCCTAACGTCTCAGACGTTTGTCCTAGATGTCCCATATGTCCCTAACGTCCCAGACGTCCTAAATATCCCATATGTTCCAAACGTCACAAGCATCCTAGATGTCCCATATGTCTATAACGTCCCAGACGTCCTAGATGTCCTACATGTCCCTAACGTCCCAGACGTCCCAGATGTCCCATATGTCCCTAACGTCTAAGACGTCCCAGACGTCCTAGATGTTCCATATGTCCCTAACGTCCCAGACGTCCCAGAAGTTCCATATGTCCCTAACGTCTCAAACGTCCCAGACGTCCCAGATATCCCAAACTTCCCAAACGTCACAGACGTCTCAGATGTCTTAGATGTTCCATGTGTCTCTAACGTCCCAGACGTCCTAGATGTCCTATAAATCCCTAACGTCCCAGACGTCCAGATTTCCCATATGTCTTTAACGTCCCATACGTCCCAAATGCCCCATATGTCCCTAACGTCCCAGACGTCCCAGACGTCCCATGTGTCCCATATATCCCTAACGTCCCAGGCGTCCTAGATGTCCCATATGTCCCTAACGTTTCAGACGTCCCAGACGTGCTGAATGTCCCATATGTCCCTAACGTCCTTGACGTCCTAGATGTCCTATATGTCCCTAACGTCCCAGACGTCCCAGATGTCCCATATGTCCTTAACGTCTCATACGTCCCAGATGTCCCATACGTCCCTAACGTCGGAAACGTCCCAGACGTCCCATGTGTCCCATATATCCCTAACGTCCCAGGCGTCCTAGATGTCCCATGTGTCCATAACGTCCCAGACGTCTCAGACGTCCTAGATGTCCCATATGTCCCTAACGTCCTTGACGTCCCAGATCTTTCATATGTCCCTAACGTCCCATACGTCCCATATGTCCAATTTGTTCCATATGTCCCTAACGTCCCAGACGTCCAAGATGTCTTATATATTCCTAACGTCCCAGACGTCCCAGATATCCCAAACCTTCCAAACGTCACAGACGTCTCAGATGTCTTAGATGTTTCATGTGTCTCTAACGTCCCAGACGTCCTAAATGTCCTATATATCACTAACGTCCCAAACGTCCCAGATTTCCCATATGTCCTTAACGTCCCATACGTCCCAAATTCCCCATATGTCCCTAACGTCCCAGACGTTCCAGACGTCCCATGTGTCCTATATGTCCCTAACGTCCCAAGCGTCCTAGATGTCCCATATGTCCCTAACGTCTCAGACGTCCCAGACGTCCTGGATGTCCCATTTGTCGATAACATCCCAGACGTCCTAGATGTTCCATATGTCCCTAACGTCTCAGACGTCCTAGATGTCCCATATGTCTCTAACAACCCAGACGTCCCAGATGTGCCATTTGTCCTTAACGTCCCAGACGTGCTAGATGTCCCATAAGTCCCTAACGTCCCAGTCGTCCTAGATGTCCCATTTGTCCCTAACGTCCCAGACGTCTCAATTGTCCCATATGTCCCATATGTCCCTAACGTTCCAGACGTCCTAGATGTCATATATGTCCCTAACGTCCCAGACGTCCCAGATGTTCCATATGTTCCTAACGTCCCAGACGTCCCAGATGTCCCATATGTCCGATATGTCCCTAACGTCCCCGACGTCCAGGTTGTTTCATATGTCTCTAACGTCCAAGACCTCCTAGATGTCCCACATGTCTCTAACGTCCCAGACGTCCCAGATGTCCCATATGTCCCTAACGTCCCAGACGTCCTAGATGTCCCATATGTCCCTAACGTCCCAGACGTCTTAGAAGTCCCATATGTCCTTAACGTCCCAGACGTCCTAGCTGTCCCGTATGTCCCTAACGTCCTTGACGTCCCAGACGTCCTAGATGTCCCATATATCCCTAACGTCTCAGACGTCTTAGAAGTCCCATATGTCCCTAACGTCTCAGACGTCCTAGATGTCCCATATATCCCTAACATCCCAGACGTTCCAGATCTCCCATATGTTCCTAACGTCCCATACGTCCCAGATGTCCCATTTGTCCCATATGTCCCTAACGTCCCAGACGTCCAAGATGTCCTATATATTCCTAACGTCCCAGACGTCCCAGATATCCCAGACTTTCCAAACGTCACAGACGTCTCAGATGTCTTAGATGTTTCATGTGTCTCTAACGTCCCAGACGTCCTAGATGTCCTATATATCCCTAACGTCCCAGACGTCCCAGAATTCCCATATGTCCTTAGCGTCCCATACGTCCCAAATTCCCCATATGTCCCTAACGTCCCAGACGTCCCAGACGTCCCATGTGTCCTATATGTCCCTAACGTCCCAGGCGTCCTAGATGTCCCATATGTCCCTAACGTCTCAGACGTCCCAGACGTCCTGGATGTCCCATATATCCCTAACGTCCTAGATGTCCCATATATCCCTAACGTCCCAGATGTCCCGGGTTTCCCATATGTCTCATATGTCCCTAACGTCCCAGACGTCTTAGAAGTCCCATATGTCCCTAACGTCTCAGACGTCCTAAATGACCCATATGTCCCTAACACCCCATACGTCCCAAATTTCCCATATGTCCTTAACGTCCCAGACGTCCTAGATGTTCCATATGTCCCTAACGTCCCAGACGTCTCAGACGTCCTAGATGTCCCAGACGTCCTAGATGCCCCATATGTCCCTAACGTTCCAGAAGTTTCAGACGTGCCAGATGTTTCATACGTCCCAGACGTCATAGATTTCCCATATGTTCCTAACGTCCCAGACGTCCTAGATGTTCCATATGTCCCTAACGTCTCAGACGTCCTAGATGTTCCATATGTCCCTAACGTCCCAGACGTCTCAGACGTCCTAGATGTCCCAGACGTCCTAGATGCCCCATATGTCCTTAACGTTCCAGAAGTCCCAAACGTGCCAGATGTTTCATACGTCCCAGACGTCCTAGATTTCCCATATGTCCCTAACGTCCCAGACGTCCTAGATGTCCTATATGTCTCTAACGTCCCAGACGTCTTAGATGTCTCATATGCCCTTAACGTCCCAGATGTCCCAGACGTCCCAGATGTCCTATTCGTCCCCAACGTCCTAGTTGCCCATATGTCCCTAACGTCCCAGACGTAATAGATGTCCTATATTTCCCTAACGTCCCAAACGTCCCAGATGTTCCATATGTCTCTAACGTCTCAGACGTCTGTCCTAGATGTCCCATATGTCCCTAACGTCCCAGACGTCTTAAATGTCCCATATGTTCCAAACGTCACAAGCATCCTAGATGTCCCATATGTCTATAACGTCCCAGACGTCCCAGACGTCCTAGATGTCCCATATGACCCTAACGTCCCAAACGTCCCAAATGTCCCATATGTCCCTAACGTCTCAGACGTCTGTCCTAGATGTCCCATATGTCCCTAACGTCCCAGACGTCCTAAATGTCCCATATGTTCCAAACGTCACAAGCATCCTAGATGTCCCATATGTCTATAACGTCCCAGACGTCCCAGACGTCCTAGATGTCCTATATGACCCTAACGTCCCAAACGTCCCAAATGTCCCATATGTCCCTAACGTCTCAGACGTCTGTCCTAGATGTCCCATATGTCCCTAACGTCCCAGACGTCCTATATGTCCCATATGTCTCTAACGTCCCAGACGTCCTAGATGTCCTATATGTCCCTAACGTCCCAGACGTCCCAGATGTCCCATATGTCCCTAACGTCTAAGACGTCCCAGACGTCCTAGATGTTCCATATGTCCCTAACGTACCAGACGTCCCAGAAGTTCCATATGTCCCTAACGTCTCAAACGTCCCAGACGTCCCAGATTTCCCAGACTTCCCATGTGTCCCATATATCCCTAACGTCCCAGGCGTCCTAGATGTCCCATATGTCCCTAACGTTTCAGACGTCCCAGACGTCCTGAATGTCCCATATGTCCCTAACGTCCTTAACGTTCTAGATGTCCTATATGTCCCTAACGTCCCAGACGTCCCAAATTTTCCATATGTCCTTAACGTCTCATACGTCCCAAATGCCCCATATGTCCCTAACGTCCCAGACGTCACAGACGTCCCATGTGTCCCATATATCCTTAACGTCCCAGGCGTCCTAGATGTCCCATATGTCCCTAACGTCTCAGACGTCCCAGACGTACTGAATGTCCCATATGTCCCTAACGTCCTTGACGTCTTAGATGTCCTATATGTCCCTAACGTCCCAGACGTCCCAGATGTCCCATATGTCCTTAACGTCCCATACGTCCCAGACGTCCTAGGTGTCCATTATGTCCCTAACGTCCTTAACGTCCCAGGCGTCCTAGATGTCCCATATGTCCCTAACGTCTCAGACGTCCCAGACGTCCTGAATATCCCATATGTCCCTAACGTCCTTGACGTCTTAGATGTCCTATATGTCCCTAACGTCCCAGACGTCCTAAATGTCCCATGTGTCCCTAACGTCCCAGACGTCTCAGACGTCCTAGGTGTCCCATATGTCCCTAACGTCCTTGACGTCCCAGACGTCCTAGATGTCCCATATATACCTAACGTCCCAGACGTCCCAGATGTCCCATTTGTCCCTAACGTCCCAGACGTCCCAGATGTCCCATATGTCCCATATGTCGGTACCGTTCCCGACATTTAGGTTGTTTCATATGTCCCAAACGTCCCAGACGTCCAAGATGTCCCATATGTCTCTAACGTCCCAGACGTCCCAGATGTCCCAGACGTCCCATGTGTCCCATATGTCCCTAACGTCTCAGGCGTCCTAGATGTCTCATATGTCCCTAACGTCCCAGACGTCCCAGACGTCCTAGATGTCCCATATGTCCCTAACGTCCTTGACGTCCCAGACGTCCCATGTGGCCCTAACGTCCCAGACGTCTCAGATGTCCCAGATGTCTCATACGTCCCTAACGTCCCAGACGTCTCAGACGTCCCATGTGTCCCTTATGTCCCTAACGTCCCAGGCGTCCTAGATGTCTTATAAGTCCCTAACGTCCCAGACGTCCCAGGCGTCCTAAATGTCCCATATGTCCTTAACGTCCCAGACGTCCCAGACGTCCTAGATGTCCCAAATATCTCTAACGTCCCAGACGTCTCAGATGCCCCATGTGTTTCATACGTCCCTAACGTCCCAGACGAACTAGATGTCCTATATGTCCCTAACTTCCCAGACGTCCCAGATGTCCCATATGTCCCTAACGTCCCAGACGTCTTAGATGTCCCATACGTCCCTAACGTCCCAGACGTCCTAGATGTCCCATATGTCTCTAACGTCCCAGACGTCCTAAATGTCCTATATGTCCCTAACGTCCAAGACGTCCCAGACGTCCTAGATGTTCCATATGTCCCTAACGTCCCAGACGTCCCAGAAGTTCCATATGTCCCTATCGTCTCAGACGTCCCAGACGTCCCAGATATCCCAGACTTCCTAAACGTCTCAGATGTCTTAGATGTTCCATGTGTCTCTAACGTCCCAGACGTCTTAGATGTCCTATAAATTCCTAACGTCCCAGACGTCCCAGATTTCCCATATGTCCTTAACGTCCCATACGTCCCAAATGCCCCATATGTCCCTAACGTCCCAGACGTCCCAGACGTCCCATGTGTCCCATATATCCCTAACGTCCCAGGCGTCCTAGATGTCCCATATGTCCCTAACGTCTCAGACGTCCCAGACGTCCTGAATGTCCCATATGTCCCTAACGTCCTTGACGTCCCAGATGTCCTGGATGTCCCATATATCCCTAACGACCCAGTTGTCCCATGTGCCCCTAACGTCCCAGTAGTCCTAGATGTCCAATATGTCCCTAACGTCCCAGACGTCCCAGGTTTCCCATATGTCCCATATGTCCCTAACGTCCCAGACGTCTTAAAAGTCCCATATGTCCCTAACGCCTCAGACGTCCTAGATGTCCCACATGTCCCTAACATGCCAGACGTCCCAGATTTCCCATATGTCCCTAACGTCCCAGACGTCCCAGATGTCCCATATGTCCCATATGTCGATAACATCCCAGACGTCCTAGATGTTCCATATGTCCCTAATGTCTCAGACGTCCTAGATGTCCCATATGTCTCTAACAACCCAGACGTCCCAGATGTGCCATTTGTCCTTAACGTCCCAGACGTGCTAGATGTCCCATAAGTCCCTAACGTCCCAGTCGTCCTAGATGTCCCATTTGTCCCTAACGTCCCAGACGTCTTAAATGTCACATATGTCCCATATGTCCCTAACGTTCCAGACGTCCTAGATGTCATATATGTCCCTAACGTCCCAGACGTCCCAGATGTCCCATATGTTCCTAACGTCCCAGACGTCCCAGATGTCCCATATGTCCGATATGTCCCTAACGTCCCAGACGTCCTAGATGTCCCATATGTCCCTAACGTCCCAGACGTCTTAGAAGTCCCATATGTCCTTAACGTCCCAGACGTCCTAGCTGTCCCGTATGTCCCTAACGTCCCAGACGTCTTAGATGTCCCATACGTCCCTAACGTCCCAGACGTCCTAGATGTCCCATATGTCTCTAACGTCCCAGACGTCCTAAATGTCCTATATGTCCCTAACGTCCAAGACGTCCCAGACGTCCTAGATGTTCCATATGTCCCTAACGTCCCAGACGTCCCAGAAGTTCCATATGTCCCTATCGTCTCAGACGTCCCAGACGTCCCAGATATCCCAGACTTCCTAAACGTCTCAGATGTCTTAGATGTTCCATGTGTCTCTAACGTCCCAGACGTCTTAGATGTCCTATAAATTCCTAACGTCCCAGACGTCCCAGATTTCCCATATGTCCTTAACGTCCCAGACGTCCAAGATGTCCTATATATTCCTAACGTCCCAGACGTCCCAGATATCCCAGACTTTCCAAACGTCACAGACGTCTCAGATGTCTTGGATGTTTCATGTGTCTCTAACGTCCCAGACGTCCTAGATGTCCTATATATCCCTAACGTCCCAGACGTCCCAGATTTCCCATATGTCCTTAGCGTCCCATACGTCCCAAATTCCCCATATGTCCCTAACGTCCCAGACGTCCCAGACGTCCCATGTGTCCTATATGTCCCTAACGTCCCAGGCGTCCTAGATGTCCCATATGTCCCTAACGTCTCAGACGTCCCAGACGTCCTGGATGTCCCATATGTCCCTAACGTCCTTGACGTCCCAGACGTCCTAGATGTCCCATATATCCCTAACGTCCCAGATGTCCCGGGTTTCCCATATGTCTCATATGTCCCTAACGTCCCAGACGTCTTAGAAGTCCCATATGTCCCTAACGTCTCAGACGTCCTAGATGTCCCACATGTCCCTAACATGCCAGACGTCCCAGATTTCCCATATGTCCCTAACGTCCCAGACGTCCCAGATGTCCCATATGTCCCATATGTCGATAACATCCCAGACGTCCTAGATGTTCCATATGTCCCTAACGTCTCAGACGTCCTAGATGTCCCATATGTCTCTAACAACCCAGACGTCCCAGATGTGCCATTTGTCCTTAACGTCCCAGACGTGCTAGATGTCCCATAAGTCCCTAACGTCCCAGTCGTCCTAGATGTCCCATTTGTCCCTAACGTCCCAGACGTCTCAAATGTCCCATATGTCCCATATGTCCCTAACGTCTCAGACGTCCTAGATGTCCCACATGTCCCTAACATGCCAGACGTCCCAGATTTCCCATATGTCCCTAACGTCCCAGACGTCCCAGATGTCCCATATGTCCCATATGTCGATAACATCCCAGACGTCCTAGATGTTCCATATGTCCCTAACGTCTCAGACGTCCTAGATGTCCCATATGTCTCTAACAACCCAGACGTCCCAGATGTGCCATTTGTCCTTAACGTCCCAGACGTGCTAGATGTCCCATAAGTCCCTAACGCCCCAGTCGTCCTAGATGTCCCATTTGTCCCTAACGTCCCAGACGTCTCAAATGTCCCATATGTCCCATATGTCCCTAACGTTCCAGACGTCCTAGATGTCATATATGTCCTTAACGTCCCAGACGTCCCAGATGTCCCATATGTTCCTAACGTCCCAGACGTCCCAGATGTCCCATATGTCCGATATGTCCCTAACGTCCCAGACGTCCTAGATGTCCCATATGTCCCTAACGTCCCAGACGTCTTAGAAGTCCCATATGTCCTTAACGTCCCAGACGTCCTAGCTGTCCCGTATGTCCCTAACGTCCTTGACGTCCCAGACGTCCTAGATGTCCCATATATCCCTAACGTCTCAGA